>VUQG01024461.1:21364-57809 GCA_015106755.1 Etia nguti | reverse complement strand
ATGCTCCTTATATTATCATGATCTCACTTTTGTTTTTTTTTTCTCTCTCTCTCTCTCTCCTGCGTGTGTGTGTGTGTGTGTGTGTGTGTGTGTGTGTGTGTGTGTGTGTGTGTGTGTGTGTGTGTGTGTGTGTGTGTGTGTGTGTGTGTGTGTGTGTGTGTGTGTGTGTGAGAGTTGTGTGCAGGTTTTGTGAAAAAAGGGTTTCTGCCAGTGGCATGCAATGGGCAACATGCAGCACTTATTCTTCCTGCCACTGTTAGAGCTTTGGACATAATATGTTGTTACTAGAAACACTCTCTCAGCGACTTTTATATAGATATATGTGTGTTTGCTATTTACAAAAATGGCTGAGTGAAAATATTTTACCAACTACTCTAGTTTCTAAAACCCAATCCTTTACAAACTGAACATTAGCGTTAAGTAAAGGATATATTTCAGCACACGCATATAGAGATATACAGTGACTAGCTGGGAGACAACAAACGGAAATGCACAAGTTGAGGGTTCAGGGTGATCATAGCAAAGCAGTCAAGCAAACTTTACACATTTCAGAGCCAAAACGTTGGCTGGGATGCAGCTGAAACACATGCAGTAAAATAAGATCTCCAAAAAATTACAAACCATCTACATGTGGATGTTGCAGAGTTATGGTTTATAGCAGCAAATTTTTGGATTATTGGTTGGTTCGAAGAACAACCAGACAGATTGACCAAGCCAGTTGTCATGGGTGGACACAGAGGAATCATAGTGCATTTTGATTGGATGGAATCACAGCAAGTAGTAGGTGTTGAGGGGAGAAGGGGATTGGAGAAGTAGATTACAGTAGATCGTCGTTAAGTTTGAGGACGATTTAAAGAAAGCATGTGAAAAGATAAAAACAAGAAAGAAATCAACAGTCATTCAAAGAGAAATTAGCACAAAAGTAATTGTCTGTAGATTTTACACATTCATATGCTGATACCAAGAATCAAGGCAGCATGAAAAAAGAAAATACATGGATTCTAAAAATCCATGACTGTATATCAATATGATAATCAATTTGTCTCAGAAATATTTTGTAGAATTTCACCGGTGAATAAAATCTTGAATAGAAACAATCAAGACCAAATTAACAAAGATTCAAGCTCTGTACCAATAAATAAACCAATTAAAAAATAAATAAATAAAAATAATAGTAATAATAATAATAACAATCAGGAGCTAAACAAGTCAAAGCAAACCAAACTCAGCAAAAGAAGATTTTCCTATCCAGGCAGGTAGAAACAAACAATACAACATAGGGGAGAGGAAATCATCTAACCATACTCAATCAATTGGGATATATATTTTTATAATATAATGGTATAATGGTACTACTGGTGAGGCATTAGAGTGGAGAGATGACAGGGCATCTCTTTGAAAGAAAAAGCAAACGCACTAATGAAATGAAGCAAGCTACAGCTCTAAGATGTGACCCAAATACAAGGTAACCAAAAACGCCAACTCATACACCACCCAATAGGACTGACTGCCAAAGTCATGTGATATATAGTAATGATGCAACTGTCAAAGAAGAGCAGAGGGTGGTTATAATAATGTAATGTTCTCAATGTAGGTGGATTTCCACATAGTTGAGGCGAGAAACATACAGAACATGCAGCCTCCATTTACTACAGCTTATATTGCATTATTGCATAAATGGTAACTTCTTGCCTACAAAAAAAAGAAAAAAAGAAAAAGAGAAAAGCCTTTTAATAGTAATTGTTACACTGGCTCTTGATTCTTGGTTACAGCTGCAAATACTCTGATTTCAACATTATTGGGGATCGTTTTTTGAATGTCCAAGAAATGGCTTCATCTCCTAAATACAAATTATGTATTCCTATCAATACCATTCAGAGTTCACTTCTTACGCAACAAGAGGCTATTCTTAATATATGACCCAACAAAATACAAAGAAGATTTTCACCAAAGAGTCAAAGTACCAACCTTCAAATATTAGCTTTAGCTTGAGTCTCTCTGATTACCTGCTGTATGTACATTTATACAAATGTACTACTTTTTGGGTTCTAGTGTTCTAGTGTTAACAGGTCTTTTTAACAGGTCAGATTGTCAATAACTAACTAAACACACTGCCTCAACAACTTTGCATTGCCGACATATACAGCTGTACAGCATCTGAAAATAACAATGTCATGTTTAAATAGATTTTTAAGATTGAACAAGTGTTTCAGAAATGATGCTCAACCCAGTTTCATGCATCACATAATAAACGCACTGGCACACAATTTCATCTCCTTAATGGGCATAGTGAGGTAATACAACATCTGAAAAATCTAAATGCAGGTCCTAAATAAACCGAATGAACTCATTTTGTTTACTTGGTTCAGAGTGTCATTACAGGCAATTTGGTGCAATATTTAGCAAAAATGTAGCGCTGCACACCAAATCTAGGGCATTCATTCATCATTGATATTAATATACCCATAATGTTGTTGATGCTGTTGTTGTTTTCAGGTACCTCTGATGCAGTTGCAAACTGATGCACCCACCGACCACCCTGATATTATAATAAACTAAAAGGCTGCTTGGAGAGGCTATGGCTCACTACAGGTAATCAGCATGCTTCCTGCCTTCCTGCCTGTCAGTGGCTCGGCATTGGTTGGCTGTATTCCCATCCCACCAACTGGGACAATTATATAAGACTTTCAAGAGATGCTCATGCATGACTGAGCAACTCAACAGTGGCCTCTAACTCATGCTCTCTCCTTACTCCTTGTCTTGTCTACTTAATGTTTTTTAGACGGTGAGGCAGATGTGAAAGTCCACAAACACATTCTGAAGTTCACCAAACAAATACTCCAGTCATACCTGTTTAAGAAAAAAAATGCTAATGTAATATCACATCTGTTTGTTTCCAGTTTGACTTTTCAATACAGGACTGTAAAAACATACACATTTGTACACACACGCCTCAAATCCTGGTACTTACCCCAAGCTCAGTAACGAGGATGTCTGTAATGCTGCCCAGAACTGTCACACAGTCAAAAATATTCCAGGCATCTTTGAAATAATTCTGTGATCAGCATAAGAGAGAGGGAAAAAAGAAGTACAAGAAAGCGAGAGAAAGAAGAGACGAGACAGGGACAGAGAAGAACAACGAGCAGGATGAAGAAGAAAAAAGGAGAATATGAGGTGACATGAGGCAAGAGTGACACGGTCAAAAGCAGAAGAACATTGATGTGGCAAGGAAGCAGAAAAAAGAGTAAGGAGGGGAAGAGATAAAGATTGACAGAGAAATTGAGCAACGCAACGGGATGGAGCGCAGACAGATCACATGAAAATAACAAGCAAAAGGATGTGGCAAGGTTGAAGTCATATTTAAATCAAAAACCATACCAAGGAGAAAAAAAAAGTAAGAAGTAAAGAATTAGAAAATGAGACGAGGACAGAAAAATACAGAAGGGGAACAAGAAAGTGGAAGAAAACAAATGTCAGTGTAGGACAGGAAAGAAATTAGATGAGACAAATTGACCATCAGTGAAGGGAAGCTGGAAAGATACCAGCAGACCAGGGACACGTTGTACTGCATCACAAGACTATAACATCCATCAAACAACACATACAGTACAGCAAAATCCAATGTAAATTTGTTTTAGTTTCAAAAACTTTTAAAAACTGTATCAAAGCCCTCTATTTATAGATATATATGCAAAAAAATGTTTTTTCAATCTATATTTGATTAGATATGTTTTTAAAGCATTCTTTCAATAAGTGGGGACACTCAAAGCAACCAGTCATGTAATACTTGGGACAAAATGCTAATAAGAAGCCTCTGCTTCTTTGCTTACCCACATATTGCCTGGAGCCAAATTGTGCATTAGACAAGTGGAGGGACCAGGGGAGAGCAAGGGAGGCGGATATTAAAATAAACCACTTTGACACACACATACACGCACGCACACACATACACACACAAGGACACTAATATCTCTGAGGGCTGGGATTATGTGTGCTTACGACATGCCTAATACGTATATAAGTTTATCCATGAATCAGAGCTGATGCTGTCTACTCGCCACCCGCTCTCTAATCTTTGCTTCTCTTTTGGCTGCCTATATGTCACTCACTTTCATTTTTTAGATTAATATATTATAATCCCACCTTTGTCCTTTATCACCACACATTCATCGCCAAACTATCTCTTCTGTACTTTTTTCTCTCATCTGCATCTTTTGCCAGTAAAATCACTTTATCATTGATTTTTTGTAGCTTCTGATTTGCTTAAATTTTTTGCTTTGTAACTGAAAAACAGATCATTTGATTATTGCAAAAAAAATCTTAATAGCATTAGACATTGCAATAAATAAATTGGTGGAGAAAGTGGGGGATACAGGGTAATCTAGTTGAAATTCAGGCCCAGACGAAGAGCTGTTTTTGGCTGTAAAGCTCACCTTAAAAAGGCAACTGTTATACGAAGGGAACCATGTATCACTTGCTAAGTCATACTGGTCTACGCTGAACTGAGTAGTGAGTTTGAGCTTTCTAAGTGAGGCAAAATCACACCTCTGGACTGTGTCTGAGAGCAATATGAGAGCATCACTGTGAAAAATTAGTAAAGAAAAATATCCCCATGTTGTTTTCTTACTAGCTGGAAGCTAAAATCATAACTGACATTAAAACTGGATCAGAGCTACATTATCTTTTTCAGTTTTTTGTTTTGTTTAGTATATGGGCATTCTGTTCATTTTAAATGGTAAAATTCAATGTGAAGTGTGGCTGAAAAATACAGAAAAAAAGGCATAAAAATAAATATGTATATATGTTCTTATTTTAAAAACAGTTATGTACTGTATTTTTACAGAGCAGTACATCGTCGCCACACATAAACCCAGAAATACTCACTCACCAGTGCTCCAAAGGCAATGATCTTGAGTACACACTCCATGGAGAAGAGGGAAGTAAACACTATGTTCAGGTTGGCTAACACAGTTTCATAGGTGTCGGAGGCTCCGTAATACTGTAAACAAACACACACACAGGCAGTACCTCCCTCAGAAAAACAGAAATATTTGAATCATTCAAACTAGTGAGAGTTGCTTAGATGTTAAGTTCAGCAACTTGGTGGCTGTCTTGGTGTTTATGTTTTGCATTACTTATTCCTTGTTTGAGGCTTGCAGGCCTTTACCTTCATCATCAGCACAATTGTGTTGAGCGCGATCATCGCCATGATGGTATACTCAAATGGCGGCGACACCACAAACTCCCACATACGGTACTGAAAGCTTAGCTTGTTCTGTGGCATGTGGCGTGTCAGAGGCTTGGCGTTGATGGCAAAGTCTATACAGGCTCTCTGTCAAAAACAGCAGAAAAATACATTTTTGGTTTGCATCGTGCCTTTCCATTATGCACAATCCAGTTTCTGAATCCTTCCTCACCTCATTCTTTTCTAAACTGTAATCCTCCATCATCTTGTCGCCTTGTTCCTGGAAGGTGATGATAATGAGAGCTACGAAGATGTTGACGAAGAAGAAGGGGAAGACCACGAAGTACACCACGTAAAAGATGGACATCTCCATCCGGTATCCCGGACTTGGGCCCTGGTTCTCATAAGTCGCATCGACTGAGTGTTTCAGTACCCTGAAGTGACAGTGAAGTATTGTTAAAGGTTGTCAATATCCACGCTTGCTCTATTTATGAATGAATATATTCACATATAGGCTACTCACTGCGGCCACCCCTCTCCAGTAGAGACAGTGAAGAGGGTGAGAAGGGCCCAAGCCACATTGTCGTAGTGGAAATCGTACTTCTTCCACTCCCGCTTCTGCGCCCTCACTTCGTTATCACGTTCATACACCAGATACTCGCCTCTGAAATACACAGAATCAGCACAAGGACTGAAGGGGAAAAAAACTTATAAATGTTTGCATTAGGTATGACACAGAGGATGGAGAGGAGACACTTTAATCTTTAGGGATTAAACCAAAAGTTATGCAGGTCACCAGGACATTTTCACGGCGCAAGGTGAAAGGAGTTGGGTTTTTTCCCTGACCTGCAGTCGCGCTCAAATTCTTTGGATTCATCAGTGCAGTAGAAAAAACGCCCCTTGAAGAGCTGCACAGCAACCACAGCAAAGATGAACATGAAGAGTAAATAGACGATCAGGATGTTGAGCACATTCTTCAGAGAGTTCACCACACAGTCAAACACAGCCTGAGGACAGAGCAAGAGAACAACACAATATTAGGGGAGTTAAAGAATAATAGATGATGGTAGATCAGGGTGTGATTTGTATAATTTCCTTGGTTGCAGTACTTACACTAAGGTAGATTTCATCAATAATCTGTGTAAAAGTGAAAATTAAGCAATGGAGTCTCTTTGCTGCGCAAGCGTACCTTGAGTTTGGGAAGTCGTTTAATAGTCTTTAGAGGTCGTAACACTCTCAGTACCCTCAGCGACTTGATGGTGCTGATGTCTTTTCCCTTGCTGTTCCCCCTACACGTGTTTACACACCAAAAACACAGAAGACATACATGTACACACAGGAGAGTGAAAGTTAAAGACTCAGCAGACTCGGTATACGCAGCACATGAAAGCCTTAGTCCTCTCGATTCCAAAATGGCGATGGGCAGCCATTTCTTGATGGCATGTGTGTCCGAGTTAACTCAAAATCAATGAGTAACTGCGTCTGGGTTAAGTGCATAGCAACGCATGCAGCATTGCTATCATATTACGCTTTAGCCTTATTCCTAAGTGTGAGGATAACATCGTAGCTACATGCTAGAATTAGGTGGGGATTTATAACTCGAGTACATGCTATGGGAACAACTGATATCATTCCTGTCTGAATGCTATCTCCCTTGTGTAGTGTTTTGCAATGTATTTCAATGCCTTTCAAAAACAGTAAAGCCTCAGTTTGCCCATGCGCAGTTAATGGTGAAATCTGTTCATGCTGCATTGAAACCTTGCTTTCCATGCTGCAGTATTTCTTCTTTTAAGCAGCAGCTTGAGTGGTGGAGAAATTTATTCTATAGAGAGACATTTAGAGAGAGAGTTTAGTCGTGGTCTCAGCGAGAACAAAATAGTATTTTGTTGTAGAGCAGCTGAGTAAGGGGAGCAAAGCAAAGGGCTCTCCTGCTCCTCACCGTAAATGAGTTAAAAGTTTTAACACATTTTCAAAACGCCTTCAATTTCAAGCATATGCCACAATTTGGCAGTGTCGTTGTGCTTTAAAATGGGAAAAACTTTTTAAATGAACAGCCAAACTCTCTCTTCATGACTCATCCAGTTAATTTCTATAAGCTCCAGGATTAGTTTGTTTCACAGCATTGTTCAGACAGCATGGAATCTTGTCTTGCACGGTTTTTGGCCAAGACAAAGATTTTAGAAAGCATTTCCCGATGAAATGCTGAGCCAAACCTCTCTTTGTTTTTTTTCACTTTGGCAGTGTAACTTTCCAGGTACGTATGCCATTGAGTGCTAAACTATAATAGACCTCTGAGGCTATGTTCAGACTGAAGACATGGCAGACGTGTTCCTTAAATCAGATCTGATGATCAGACTTTCCTTATCTTCAAGCGTTACAGTAGGATTGTGCTTTCGGACATTACAAACCTATCTTCATGGGTTTCTGTGGCAACGCCAATGGTTATCTCTCTAGCTATAGCAAGTAGCTAAAGATGCCTAGCTACTTGCTATAGGTTTCAAGGTGAAAGCATTCTGTTCTACTGTATGGATTTTGATGCTATTATTGATAGACACAAAAGTAATTTGAGGGGCCAGACTGGGATGCATGTAGAAATCTGACAGGAATCAAACCCTTCAAATATTTGCTCTTGTTGTTGTCCAAACTTTCTAAATAGGTTTCTGTAATCTAGAAATGTCAAATACTGGATTTGTGCTGGCACTGTGTACAAGGCTGTAGGAGCCTAAAGAAACAATACAGGAGTTAACTGATGCTGACTTTATGTAAACTGGCTGCACTTAGCTTCATAGAAAATTTTACTGTAATTCAAATGCCCCGATTTTAACAAATTCTCACATATCCAGTGTACAGATCAGGGTGAAGAGGTCACTGAAAGTGATCCTTAGGGGGGCAGCAGCTGTGTATACAGCTGCCTGTGTCTTACAGCTGTTAGACCAGATGGAAGACTGGTGGTGGCTGTGTGTGTATTTGCACACAACCACCACTAATGTGTGTGTCTGCACGAGTGTGTGTGTGTGTGTATGCAAATCACTGTGTCTGTGTTTTTATCCATCTTTGGTTAAAAGTTTCTTTCTTGATTATATTTGTATCCATATTTATTGACAAAAAATGTGTGAAAAAACCTGCAATTAAAGCACAAATATCTCTTTGCATCTGTGTGAGCCAGCTGAGGACCTGACGGAAGTTAATACGAGGTTTAGTTGTGTTTGAGTCCGAGTTGTTCCATGGTGAACAATGGATTGAAAAAAAAACTGAAAAATAACATAGACAGATACACATTTCAACTGTGACAATGGATGAATGAGAATGAAAGAGATGCGTGATCAGAAAAACAGATACCAAGAGTGCAGAAGAAGAAAATGAGGAGGAAAAAGCGAGAGAACTTTACCCGCTGTTGCTGCTGCTCGTGGTCCGAAGAGAAATATGAGTAAGAGGTGAGAACAACAAGACAGAGGAGACAAGGCGGGATAAAGAAACAGAATGGGACACAGAAAAGGAAGGATTTTGAGGGAAACATCCATATGAGAGAGAAAGGGAAAAAAAAAGAAAAGACAGAGCCTTCTCTTGTTAGATCAACCAACCTACCCACACACTTCTCTTACCAAATAACACATACACATTCAGATAATCTCTTACATTCACAATTTACGCCCAAAAAAGAAAAAAAAAACTCTGCTTGATGAGTGTGCAAGATTTCAAATGCCAACTATTGCTACTCTTAAAATCATCAAATCTGTAAAACGTCCTGATTAACAATTAAATATTCAAATTACTGTTATTAAGGACCAACAAGCCCACATATAAACTCATTTCAGGCACATAATACAGCAAACACTACCTGGTGAAAAAAACATCTTAGAATGTCAAGGTGCGTTTCAAGACAAACCAAACTTGATTAGTCATCATCTCTGACTCGAAAGTCTGTCTGGATCTGAACCTCAGTCTGACTGCAGAAATATGAAGGACAGCTGCATAAGTGGTCCAAGACACAGCAGCCCTCAGACCAGAATAATTGGATTAAGGGAGTGATAAACATCTCCAACAAGACTTCTGATCGCTTCAGGAGTGCTGTTTGATTTCCACCAATTGAATTAAGGTACTATCTGGCTGGGTAGGAATCTTTTCTTACTGGTTCCGATCTCCCATCAGCCATTAGCACAATAAACCTCTACTATAGTCAAATTGGGCTTGTTTGTTTGGTTTTTACAGATTAAGGCTACACCACATTTCATGCTCAATATTTCCACTGGATGAATTTGGTCTCACAGAGAAGATACACCGAGAAAAAAAATCAGCAGTGTAACAGAAAGAGGTTGGGACACACAGAAAAGGACAGGTGGAGACAAAGATCTCTGTATATACAAACAGATAGACACAAATTCAACTAAAATGCGTTGGTTAAAAACACACATATAAAGATGATTCACAAAGAGTGACAGTCTTGACAATGGATCACCTCTACCAGAACCGTGGAGCACCTGCCATGTTCATGAGTTCTTAATTCAGCTGGACTTAGAATGAGTCACAATGTACGAAGGCATAGTTATAAAGTGAGCAGATAAGCTGGACAACCTAGTTTATGTTAGATTAAACCGAAACTATTTTAGCATAGCAGCATGCAGGGAATTTGAAAGCTGTAAGGTTTTCATTAGTTGATGACATTATTGGTAACTTGTTGGGTTTAAATCTTACCCACCGATGGGGATAGACTGCTGGAGGAACAGACCTGAAACTTGGTGAAATGATTCAGGACTATTCTCATTGACCATGCCAAAATTTCTAACATTTTTGCCATAGCATTCCAGAGACTCTCATTGACTTCATTAAACAAAACACCAAATGACAAAAAAAGCAAATTTCTTAATTTAAGCGTGCAGAATATTTTTTTTCTATATATCCGGAGAAATACCT
Organism: Etia nguti; assembly: GCA_015106755.1. Classification (NCBI taxonomy): domain Eukaryota; kingdom Metazoa; phylum Chordata; class Actinopteri; order Cichliformes; family Cichlidae; genus Etia; species Etia nguti. Next base: position 47,713 of record VUQG01024461.1, on the reverse strand, counting down.
GTGAAAGTGCACTGTTTCACAGACTTTTCCAAGGCCAGAATGATGAGAAAAGTAAGTAGATTTTGAGTGTCGTGATGTATGATAAAAGAGGTGGAAGAATGGACACAAAGTGCAGAGGGGGACCTTTTTTGGTTCTAAATAACAGCAGATTTTGGTTCAGTTCCATAAAGGTGGCATAAAAGATGGGTCATTAGGACAAACCCAACTGTTTGGGGAGCTCTGAGGGGACAACGTCACAAGATATCAGTCTGGGACTATGAAAATCCAAGGACTCAGCTTTAGTTTAAGTTATTATTCAAGTGTCAGTTTTATAAAGTCAAGAGTGCAAAATGAATTAATTTATTTGTATCACTTAGCCATTCCCATATTAATTTGCAGTCATGTGGTTAGATACAGACCACACCCACAGAGTTTCTGAAAGTTTCTCATTTCAGTTCAGTTTAAATAAAACTGTCAAATATATTTGGATTAATAAAAATTCTGCTTTGTCCTTAAATATTTTGAACTTAGAAATTAATTGGTGTGTTTACATTTGGCTGTTATATATAATGCAAAGTAAAGTCTATGCAAAGCTTCTGTACTGGAATACAGCTGATCACATGGTGCACAGATATTAGCACTGTACTACTACTACACTATATAGAGAAAAGTACTGCATCACCTATTTACACTTACAGGAGCTGCTCAGCCTGGAAACCCATGCTATGAAGCTCCTAATTCACAGTTTTTGTGTTGATGTTAAAGTCAGAGGAGGTTTGGAACTCTGCAGCAGAGCGTTGGTGACTTTTTGGCACTGTGCACCTGCGTAACCCCGCTTTGTAACTTTTGTAAGGTCTGCCATATTGTGGTTGTGGTCCACTTTAATGTAATACCAGTTATGGTTGATTGTGGAATATCTAAAAGGGAAAAAAGTTCATGAAATGACTTGTTGCAGATATGGTGTCTTATTATATCACCATGCTTAAATTCAGTGAACTCTTTAGAACAGCAAATGTTTGTAAAGGCAGACTGTATGGCTAGGTGCTTGATCTGTGGCAAAAGCTGTGGTCAAAAGGGTGTGCAGCCCAATACTTTTGTCCATAAGTGTATTTTACTGGTGCTTGAGTTAAAATGAACAGAGCATCCCCCATCCAAGAGGCTCCAAGTCCACCAACTTCAATAACCCAACATAGAAGAATGCTAGGTGCCTTATAATCCAAGTGTCCAAAGCTCATAGCAGTTTAAGCTAGGTTTGCTTTCAGTCGCTTCCACAGTAAAAACAATATCCAGTGTCTTCACATATTGCAGACCTGTGTAAAAATCTATGGTATATCATTATCATTAACTTGAGAGCACAAATATATTATATGGAAACATATCTATATACATGTGTGCATATATTATATCCAAAACATATCATGATGACATCACATTAAATGCAGACTTCTAAATCTATAAATTGCTTTATATTCTCACAAACCATGCAAAAGCAAAATTCATGCTTTGTACCCAGTATAGTGCTTATTATCTACAGCCTAACTCAGTAATCCACATGTAGTTGTATTTTTTATCTTTACAGCCATGCAAATCAAGTGAAGATTAAAGTACCTGCTTTGTAGTAGAGAACGGTGTTGAGATTTTTGGTGACCTGGCCGGGGTTTGCATGGGGCCTTTTACTTTAGAACGCCCTGGGCACTAAAGGGTTACAGGTGCAAAAGGTGGTCCTCACCTCTCACATGGGAAGGTAGATAGGGAGAGGATGCTGGGATCTTTTTTATAATGTGGGAGTGAAAGGAGCTTGAAATAGGAGGCGCTTAAAAATGAAAGGACTGCAGGAGCAAAACGTGATTGTGAGAGAAATGAAGTAAGGAAATGGCCAAATAAAGAGGACAGGTCTTTTGCACTCTAAATAAAGGTAAGAATTGGGTTTATGGTCGAGGATAACAGGAGACGAGAATGAAAAAGTGCCAAGAGATAAAATGTATGTGAGTGAATGAAAGAAAAGTGCGTAGGATAGAGAAAGTAGAGGCCAAAAATCAGCCATGGTTGAGTGAAGGAGAACAAGGGACGCTGTACTCCAAGGTACCAGTGAGAGGGGAGAGGAGCGGGAGAGGAGAAAAGAAAGCAGAGGGGGGAGCAGGAGGGAGACTTACGCTAAGGCGTAGGCGTAGGCCACCAGAGCACCACTAACCACTATAAAGTCAAGGATGTTCCACAAGTCCCGGAAATAAGAGCCCTGGTGCAAGACCAACCCCAGATCCACCATCTAGAAAAGAGACCAAAAACAAGGACCCATTACAGCCTTGTTGTTTATCAAAAAGAGGAGAATGTTTGTCTCAACACTGAGGAAAAATGCTGATTCTTCATTTGTCTCACCTTTACTAACATCTCAAAAGTAAAAACTCCTGTAAAGACGTAGTCAAAATAGCGCAGAACCTGCACAAAGAAAAAGGGAGCATATGATGATTTTGTATTTCAGATGTCAGCCGCACACATTTTAAAAAAAATATTAGAATTAAGTGCAGTGTTGCACTTATTTTGCATCATCTGATATTATATTACTAAAGAAGGCAGTACTTTAAACTCAGACTGTTTACGGTGCATGTGTGGTCTGTGAGTTTGTATCACTTTGCTGAGTCTGAACACAGAAAATCCCGAATATTGTGTGTTCCACTTAATTTTCTACCCACTATAAAACTGTCAATAATAAATTTAAGTGCTGGATTTATATGTTCTATCTCACACTTTATATAGTTATTTCATTTACTGCTCAAACAACCACGCATGTAGGGCTAGGGAGATGGCAAATATAACCTTGAGAGTACATACAAAAAATAATAGATACCAAGCTCAGATTATATACATAATATTTTAGTTGCCAAAAAAACTGATAATACATGTATGATGAATTTCTTACATCGTTTCGAGGGGAAGTGGGCCAAACAGGGTCTTCAGCTGCCAGGGCAATACTGCTCATTGCAATGACCAGCAGGATGCACATCTCAAAATAACGCAGGGTGCAAATGTAATGGCATGCTCGTCGAAACCTAGGAGCAGACAAAGATATTTGTTTTTCTCTTGCATTAATGCAATGCATACCATTATATTTAATTTGTAAGTATAATCAGGGCTGTTGTGGAGGCTAAACAAAATTTTAATCCCTCTCAAATTCTCAACTAATGTTTAAACAGCTCTGTGTTAATGTTTACACAAACTAGACCTGCTCATTTGCTAAAATTAGGCTTTGTGTCTTCAACAAATTTTAGCAAATGACCTCTTTTCATGCTATGCCAACCCACAGTCCAGAATAGATGACATAATGATTGAGCTTCATTTGAAATAGTTTTTTGAGATAGTTACAGGCAAGTCAATCTTTCCATCAGCACTGTGGGCAATGTGGGACCACAGTAGAAAAGCTAAAGTAAAGCAGGGTTTACCCAAATATCAATCTGGGAATCCATCAGTTTGTCAGCGGCCAGGCAGTGGCAATCTTTTCTTGGTTTCTGGTGTAGCTATCAGGATCAGATAACTGATATGTGGTTCATGCCTCACTTTTCCATCCACTGGGCAAACCATTGTAAGGCATTTAATAGACTGCCAAATCCACATCAAACTGCATCAAATTAGCTAAAGAGGTCAGAATAGCTGTCTAGACACTAACTACCTCCTTCCCTACCCTCAAAATATTATGCCAACAATCAACTTTATCTCATACTTTTGGATCAAAAGTCAACCACAATAAAGCTGACTTTTAACTGTGCAAAGTGTAGGCAACAGAAAACAGCTATACAGCTTTAGAGGAATGGAGATATGGACATTACTTTTTTTTCAATGCACAAAAGGACAAGAGCGTGAGGATAAAATGGAAACTGCAACCATTATAGTATTATACTGCTTCATCTCCTTGCAAACATCTGCACAGACAGCATGCTAACGCAAAGCTAGCCAAGAATGATGATAAAGCTGAGTGCATGTCGACCCCAGCCCAGCAGCCAGAGCCTGAACTTCAACAGGTAACAAAAGCAGTGATGAGCAGTCAGGCTTGCAGCCTCTGTTTTGACCTGTTCATGTTTCTAATGCTTTCAAGTCTCTTTGGGCTGATTTTCATCTTTGCTTTGTGATGTTGACTTTGTGTTCATACGTAAAAAAAAAAAAATGTCAATGTTTATTTATAAGGTTTTATATGTAAATTTTTAAGGAAAGATCATATATGTGTCCCCATGAGGATAGGGATTTAGCCAGAGTCCCATATAGTTAACTGATAATTATGAGACAGTGTGTTTCAGTTTGCATTTTGTGCATATACTACGTGTGCTAGCCTGTGCGTGTTCTTGGTAATTGTTAGTACGTATCACTTACGGGTTGGTTGTGGAGAAGATGAACATGGAGCTATATGGAGGCATGGGCCTGGGCCCTCCTTCCCCTCCTTCCTCATCATCGTCCGTAGAAGGTGGGAGAGGTTCAGTGTTGGCATTTTTATTAACTGAAGGTAGGAGGAAAACATTGTAAAGAGCTAAAAAGTAGCAGAAGAAATACCTGAAGAAAATAAAAACACATCCATTCACCCCTACCTTGCAGTATGGCATTGGTGGATGGAAAAATGGGCATATCCACAGCAGTATAATCAGGGTGGGGCAGCCTGATCACACTGTTGGCACGGTGGTGTCCGACATTCCCATAACTATCTAACGTGACCAAACTTCCACGAGTGCCACTGTTAGCAAGATGAAGGGCAGATCCAAATCCAGGGGTGACAGTGTGACTGGCCACTGGATAGGGGCGACCCTCGCTAGGTGGTGTAGAACCAGACACCAGTTTGGTGTTCATAAGGTTGTCCATATCCTCACTGTACTGGCTATTCTGCCTTGAGAGACTCTTTTGGATGGGCCGTGTGGTAGATAGGTTTGGGACACTGCAGTCCCTAGGAAAAGGTCAAAGAAAAATTTACAGACATCAGATTAGAGGAGATTGTAAAAAGGATGACTGGAAAATGAATAATCTATAATCATGTCCAATAGACATACTTCCTTCTGTGTGAGCAAATCCGTTTCCCCTCTCCATCTGTTTGGCTTCCACGACGGCTTCTTCTTGACCTCTTCTCACCACCATTGCCTGCTCGCTCGTGCTCTCCTCCTTCCCCACTCACATCCACTCCTTTGCTCTTATGTCTTCCAGATTTTCCAGCTCCTCCCCCACCATCCTCACCATCTTCTGCATTCTTTCGATGTGACCTCGGCTTCCTGTGTTCGGACTGCCCTCCTCCTCGACTGCCAGTCCGCGTGTGGTGATGGCGCCTGGGTAGCCTCTCCTCTGAACCCGGCCCAGGAATCACTGTAGCATCCAGTCGGACATGAGAGCTGTGGTGATGCTCACTTTTGCGGCTTCGTCTACTCTCCGTGGATTCCCCACGCTCCATGGGAGGTCTGGGTGGACCTGAACCTCCTCCACCATCCCCTCCTACTTGGCCATGGTGCTCAGGATGGTGCTGGCTGACACAGAAGTCTGAGTTGTTGGCAGTGGTCTTGTTTGTGTTGTTATTACGGTTTTCATGGGGGTCCACCACTAAGGGTCGATCCAGATGGGTCTTCATGTCTGGACGGATGTGACGTGAATAGTTGACCTGCAAGGAAACGAATGGATAGCGAAACAGCACAGAAAGGAATAATTTCAAAATAATATCTCAATATCATGAGAGGAGGCAAAACTTTAGATGACCCACATTTCAGTTATATATTGGCAAATTCCAACCAATATTTAGACCATAGTTGGTAAATAAGCCACGGATAAATGAACAAAGAACAAAGAACAAATGAAAACCAATAAAAGTCATCATCAGCACTGTCATGGCCATAACTTGTGTACACTGATAGCACAAGTCTAGGGGCCCTTTTTGCCTTGTCCTTTACATTGTTGTGCTCCTCCCTCCCTGTCCTTGCCTTCCAGCGGTCATCAGCGTCCAATTCGTTATAGAGGGCCTCGCGGCTAGATGCCAGAGTCTGCTTCCTCAGCTCCTTGGTGCGCTGCTCCCACACTGACTTGTTGACTCCCTTAATGTGGTTCTTCTGCTGCTCCTTGCTGCAAAATGAAGCATGGTGGTAAAGGGAGAAAGGGATTGGCTGCGTTAAGACCTGCTTTAAGACTTGATGTTATGCAAATGAACGCACAAAGACATGAGAATGATGAAGTGGAAACCAACACCAAAAATATAAGTACATCAAATAGCAAGGACATAAAGACAAACTGGGGGCCACAGACACTTAAAGGGTCATTTGACTGGACCTATAGAACAAGGCAGCTCTTAACAGAACAAGGCTTTGGGTATCTGCACAGCTTCCCAAAGCACAAGGCAGGACGGCCCTATTTTGGTAAACCACATGGGAAACAGTGTGGAGGATAACACTGAGGCAAGGTCAGAATTTGTTCAAATTATATATAACTAATCACCCCATGCTAAAGTACATACAATTTAATGGACAGATTTCATGCAGAACAAAAATAGCCATTGAGCTGAATTGAATGGTTTACGGTATATTAGTTAAAATAACTGAGTTCTTGTTTTTGCAAAAAGATGAGATAAAAAACACCCCCAAACTGTCAGTGGCCTTTCTTACCCTCCAAAATTTCTACAAACTTTAACTCACTTTTCTCTCGGGGCCAACAGTCAATGACAATAAAGCAACAGCCGTAGGCAACAGAAACAGTACTTTTAAAAATAAGCCAACATAAAGAAAAAGCTAAAGAAAGCCAGATATGTACAATAATTTGGAAAAAAAAGACGTTACGAACAAAGGGCCAAGAAAAGGATAGAGATCTAAAACATGAAAAAAGCAAGGAATGGTTGTAAAGTCAATAAACAGAAGGAAGTCATAAATGAATAAACAAATAAATAAATACCAGTCCAGAAAGGGGTCAGAAGCGTTGTGACACTCACTGTGTACTTTGTTGCTGAGGAGGGAAACAGCTGGTGAGTGAGATGACACAAAAGAACAGAAGGAGGATTTCATTCCAAAATGGGCTATCCATTTATTTTTTTAAAAGAAAGGGGAAAAAGAACACAAAGAGCCGACTCTAAAAAAATGATCGGTGTCCAAGACAAAAGTGTTAAATGACTAAACTACTAAAAAAGTAAAGTATAATCCTGAAATCCAAAAATGGAAGCGAATCTCGGAATATTCTTTTGGCAAAAATTTAAGCATTTTGGAATGCAACCCTTCGTACACACAGACACAAAACAAACACACACACACAACAAAATCCATTTTCTTCTATCACTCATTTTCCCTTCCCGAGTGCTGCTGTTGTGCACGGATCAGTTTTACTTCTTTGTAATGTACTGCGCATGTTTACCCTTCACTCTCTTTCCATTGACGCTGCTACATTTCCTAAATTAAAAAAAAAAATACTTACCAAAATATGGTCCCGTGGGTATACCTCACATGACAGCATACACTGGCACTATGACAACATGTTTTAACAAAACATGTAATATCTGCATATTTTTGACCTGTACTGAAAACTAATAAACCCTGAAAAGCTTACAGTAAGATTTAAAAATAAAAATTTTAAATATAAAATGCTCTGCTTTGTCTTAAAGAGGGGTTAGGGGCACTTAAAATAAATACATTTTGGTCATGAATTTCTTTCTGAATTCAGAATTTCTGCATGATCCTCGTCCATAACACAAAATAGCACGCTAATAATTTAAAGGACCAAATCTATAAGGACAACCTAATTTAAGATGATTTTTATTATTTCCAAAGGCTTCTTTAAACTTATTGAAAACACGGTGCTGAAACGTTTTAAAACCATATTCACTATCATTAGAATAATACTTCCTAAAATGTCTCTGCACTCTGTTTAGAATGCATGGCTTTTTAAGAGAGGGCAATTTCCTTTTGAGAGTACAAACTGGACTTGTGTTGCCTTACAACTGGTTTTACGTAGTTTTCTCTGAGTCTGCCATATCTTCTTAAGAGATTCTTCATGCACCACTGATGTCCCCAAGTTTAAAATCCCTCCTTGGGAAAACAGGGACGATCTCCTCTTGAATTTAAATTTCTTTCTGTCTCTATCTCTCTCTTTCTTTTATTTGCACCACAGAAATTAGGGATTTGGACTTACACTGGCACAGTAGAACATAAGGCAGTCTGCAGCCCTACAATGCTTAGAGTTTAACCGAGACTCTATCGTAAACCTCTGTCCTAAAGTCTTCTTTCAAAAGATTCAAGCAATTAGGCAGCACGGTTTGTGAAGGTTGTTTTTCTGGATAAATTTGGACAAACAACCGTAGTAACCTAGAGAAGAAATGCTGGCTATTATACCAAACCAACATTATCTGAAAACTTCTTTTCTCACACACTCACATGCACCCACACACAGACACACACATACAGACAGAAACGCATACACTGTAGTGAAAATAAGACATATTTATATCATAATCCCAAGTAAATTAAACTGATTACACAGACACAGATGGTCACTTCATAGTGAAGCACACTACACAGCACAAACAGTAACAAGAACCTAAGCGATTCATGAAATGACGGAAATGCTAATAAGCATGTGTACGTGTGAGTGTATTGAGCTAAAACTCTAGGGCATGTTTGTTCATTGCGCCTGCGAGTGACAATGAGTGAGCAGAGTCTCACACACCAAAATGGTAAGGACATGACTGTGCTATTATGTATGGTATTTAAAAGCAAACATGGTACCCCTGTGTTGTGCTGAACGTATTTTTGTGCACATATTGGCGTCTGAGAGCAAAGTGTGTGAACTTTACCAGAAGTGAAAGAACAGAGCCTTGTGTGTACAGAGAAAAGGGATCAAAGACTAAGACGTAAAGTAAAGGAGAAGAAAGAGATGACAGAGAGAAGGACAAGAAGCAAGTATATGTGTGTTTAGGCTATCCCCAATTTCTTTTTTGCCAGATAAATGGAGACACGATTTACTCCACTATGATGACAAAATGGCAAAATATACAGAGAATGTTTACAATAATGAACTTTAAATTTTATATTGAAACAGAAAAAAGTCAGTTTGGAAGAGGCTATTTGATCAATGAATATATTGCAAATCTAAGGAAAAAGAGGGGCTGTGTACTTTTGAAGGGTAATTAGTCAGTAAAGCTCATTGTGATGAAAGACTATTTGCAATCACCAACATCACCACACATTCATAAGGTGATGAAGTGATGTTTTAAGAATCCAAACTAGAACAGATTATGGTTCAATGATGGTTTTCCTGACTTCAAACACTCAACTGTGCTATACCGTCCTCTTCCCAATGTGCTGAGTCCTACATAAGTGCTTGACTCCTAGATGGTGACGCAAAAGTAATAGAGACAGAGACTCACGCTGCAATGGAGAGGTTTGCAGCAGATAGTGGGCTAACTTCAGCCACCTCCTTGGCTTTCTGCAGGGCAATCTTCTGATTGGCAGCTTCCTCTTCTTCCTGTTCATCCTGCAAATGTGGATTAGGAAAGGAATTCAAACCCAGATATGATAAAGGCAGGGAAAATGGACATTAGGGAAGCAGAAGAAAAGTTAATTGATTAGTGGAGGATAACTCGTGGTTAATGTGTTAGTGTGAGAAACTGTACTCATATTAGACTGTACTATACCTTGGTCAGTTCCTGTGCGTTGGCCAGATTGTCCACAGCGATAGCCAAGAACACATTCAGCAGAGTGTCTGAACACAGAGTTAAAAGCAATCCAGCATCTGGGAGATTGTTTGTGCAAGAGAATACAACATGTACATAAAATAATTGGCTAAGCCACTTATATTATAATGTACCACTTGGCAAGTTGATGTATTGGATTGCAGCGTATCATTATTGCTACAATATCATCCCTGACTTTAGGATTATAACTCCAATTCCAGAAAAATGTAAAAAAAAAAAAATGTAGATAAAAATAGAATGCATTGGTTTGAAAATTTCATAAATCCATATTTTATTCACAGTATATCAAAGAAAACATATCAAATGTTTAATCTGAGAAAATGTACTAGTTCAATTACTGACAAAATGCTAGCAATCTAGATCATGAACTGTCCCTGACAGAGCTTTAACCTGCGTGGCAAAGAAAGGGATTTCTAGAAGTGTTCACAAACCCATGCAATGATTCACAGAATGACAGAATCTTGCCTGTTTTTAATTCAGTGCCACCTGAAGGCGAGCATCCAGTACTGATTTTCAGGTTTGTCCTGTTTTTGTATTTGGACTCTCTGGATTCTGGTTTATTTAATATTCAGAGATTTAGTGTATATATTCCTGGTTCTGGTTCTTTTAGTTGTTTTTCTTATTTGTGTTATATTTGTAGTTTCTGGTCTTAGTTTTGTCATATGGTCTTTAGGTTCTGTTTCCATGCCTCCCTTGTGTTCCATGTTTTGTCAGACTTGTCTTCATGTTTGTTTAACCCCTGTCTCCACGTTCGGTGTTCCCTTTCTGTCTCCCCAGTTAGTCTGCTTCCCAGTGTCGAGTGTTATCGTACTTCCTGTTTTATTTTGACAGTCTCTCGTCCTGTGTTCTCTGTGTTCAGTTTTGCTTCCCCTGTCCTGTTAGTCTGTATTAATTCCAGCGATGTTCCCTGCTGTTTCCCTTCCTCTCGTTATCCTGTGTGTATTTAGGTTCTCTGTATTCCTCCGCTTGTTGTCACGTCGTCCCTGTCTTCTGTGTGTTTCCCTGTGCTCCTCGGTTCCCGTGCTACTCGTAGTTAACGCCTAGTTTCCACTTTCTGATTTTATGTATTCCTGTATTTCATTGTGTTAAAGAGTGTAATGTTACAGCTAATAAAGCTGCCTACCTTAGTTTATCCCTTTTGTGCCTGAGTCCTGCGTTTGGGTCTTACTATTGCCTGCCACACAGCGCTACATAACATGTCCCTTGTGCACAGAGATTTCTCTGGATTCTGTATTTCATGATATTATGTACTGTAGATGATCAGATATTCAAAGCCCTCAAAATTTTGCATTATTACAGGAAAAGTATTCTAATACTGTTCCGCAATTTGTTGACAGTTTTTTGCAGATTGGTGAACCTCTGCCCATCTTTATTTCTGAGAGACTCTCTGACTCTCTGACATGCTCTTTTTACACCCAATTATGTTACTGGGCTGTTGCCAGTAAACCTAATTGGGTGCAAACTACTTGAGCTGTTTCTTTTTAGAACCACTTACTTTTCCAGCCTTTTGTGGCCCCATCCAAACTTTTTTGAGAAATTTTGCCACCTTCAAATTCAAAATGAGCCAGTATTTTTTAAAAAGCAGTAAAATGTCTCTGTTTTAAAATTTAATATGTTTTCTATGTTATATATGGGTTTGTCCACAGCATCAAAAACTTTGTAGAACTGAGATTGTACATAATATCACTCTGTAGCTGAAGATGAAGAGCTGACTCTGCCCCCAGTCCAGCATGAATAGAAGAAGTAGGACTATTTCTCAGAGATTGTTTTTTTTCTTACACTTTCTCACTTTGATCTTTTGTCAGTCGTGCTGAAGAACAGGCTGTCAGTGAATGAAACAGTAAGTACAACACTGACTGAAGCTCTTGCAAGTGACCATTGGAGAGCGCCTGGCCCCTGCAGTGAATTGAGCTTCTCAGGCAGATCATCATGCAGGTTGTTTGTTGGGTGGTTTCTATAAAATGTCTCTATGTCTCAATGCAAGACTAGTTGCTTCGATGTCCATATGCCAAAAGAGAAAACGAAGTCAGGCTAAGAAATAAAAGTAGCACTTCTATTCAGAGTAACCACAACTACAAAACAACAGCAAACAGCAATACGTACTATTCCCCCTTTTAAGCTGTCCTAAAAAAAAGAAAAGAAAGCTGTAAAAAAAATCTGCATTTAACCTTTGTATGACTTTTCCTGAGAGTAAAGTAAAAATGCGTAAAACACAGCAACAAATGTCACCACTCTAAATATCTGAGAGCTGTGCATGCATGTAGGATTATCTGCAATGTCACTGTCAAGGGATACAGTTGCCAAAAAGCGTGAGTACAATGAAGAAGACGGAGAAGGCCATGCCCTTGTTGACTCCACCCTGAGATTTGATGCCATCATACATCACCATATTCCAGTCCTCGCCGGTCAGGATCTGGCAAACATACACAAATATTCAGACGAGGCTATGATGAGCACTCTCACATCCACATATTTGCTCAAAATGCTATAATCACAGAACAGATTCACCCTCTTTCATACACACTACTTAAATATTTGAACAAGTTTTAGCAGAATTATGCTCCCGCCTAATAATCTTTAAGGGTTCTAGAGTAGCATTTTACATTTTATATCACTTCCTCGTGCGCAAATCCTCTTTAGTCCTTTCAGCGTTTAGCTTTAATCCAGCTTTGTCTTCTATTTTGCATTTTCTCCCTTCACTAGCCTCTCCCTCCCCTTTTCTCCTTTTACAGTACACATTCTCCTCTGCTTACCTGGAACACCGTCATTATTGCTGCGGGAAATGTATCGAAGTTGGTTGGAGGGGTGCCACTTTCAAAATTAAACCTAGCAGTGAAAGAATGAAAAAAAAATAATAGGAGCAGAGAAAACAGTGAGCACAGAGAGAACGACTGAGAGAGCCAGAGGCAAGCACAACAAATGTTTGTCTGAAAAACTAGCGCTCTGAAAAAATGCCTTAGGTCAACTGGCAATTAGCAAAAACCAATAGGTTAGCAGAAAATTAAATCATGGCCGTTAAAGGGGAAGGAGAGAGACACTGACTGTCCTCCGAAGAGCTGCATGCCCAGCAGCGCAAAGACGACTATGAAGAGGAAGAGCAGGAAGAGCAAGCTGATGATGGACTTCATGGAATTGAGCAGAGACACGACGAGGTTACGCAAAGACGCCCAGTACCTGGCAAACAGAGACAGGAAATGATGATAATACCATGTCCTTTATTTAAATATATAATCATTACTGTATTACAAATGACTCACTTGGTGACTTTGAAGATCCTCAATAACCTGAGAGCTCGTAGCACACTGATGCCAAACGATGTGCCCGGTTGGATGATGGACCAAAGGACTTCAAATATGCTACCACATATCACCTAATATAAATTTAGGCATATGCAAGCATACATAGTTATTATTATACTGAGAAAATAATCTACAGACATCAGCATGCAGTATGGCACATTTGTGTGTGTGTAAATTCTATAGCAGAGATTTTGTTTATGTAGTTTTTCATCCTACAGATGTAAAGCCGCTAATGAGTTTGTACATTGTGTTATTTTTTATTGGGTGTGGACCCAAGCTGAGAGGGGCTCACAATGCAGTCGAAGCAGTTGAAGGAGGAGTTGAGGTAGGCCTGTCTGCCCAGGCCATACAGTTTTACAAACATCTCTGTCAAGAATATTCCCAGGAAGATGAATTCGGCATAATCTGCACAGAGGGAAGAACACAAAAAGAGACGAGGGTGAAAACCTGAGCGAGTCTCTGTGTGTGTATCTGTCCCAGAACCATTTTTGAACAAGTAAGAGTCTGCATGTGTGTGCTTGGATGCGCTTGCGTTAAACGACTGGGTCAGCTCTTTCATGGATTTAGCCACATTACTGAAGAATTTGCTAACCCACTCCTTTTCCAATAATCTGTGATGAAAGTATTTGTGCGTTTGCGGAGATAATCGGCGCATGCTTGCACTAAGTATGCACGTATTCACCTCCTACTCACATAGAAAATCTGAAAGTGGTTCAGGCTGGTCGTAGTGCACAACAGCCACACACAGCGTGTTGAGGCCCACCAAACACAGCACGGTCCAGTAGAAGCCCTGGGACTTAACAATGTGACGGATAAGGAAGCGAAACCGCCGCTCCCGACGCTTGAAAGTCGATCCCTCGAGCTTGGAGCTCTTCAAGCTGGCACGAGCAAACGGTGAACCTACCATTCACAAAGGATAAACGAGGCACATCGTGTATCAATAGCTGCAATGTGACATGAATAGCTGTTTACTGGTAAAACATGGCAATCCTAAAATAAGGTCACTGATATGTTTGACAATCTTTACAAAAGGAATGCAGGATACCCGGATGCCCGTGTGAATGGGTAGGAATAAAAAGAAGTTAATGAGTGACCAAAAAGGTGGAGTACATGACACAATCACTGGCACTAAAATGCTATGTAAGTGAATTTTTTCGCTTTTTTTTAAAACAGGCAAAAGATAATGCACATCCCATTATTTCTGTAACTTAATAGGAAAGTAAACGAATACATTATGCTTTTATAGTGGCCTGTTAACAAAGATGTCAACTATATCAGTGGATTTCCTATTTGTTGGAACGCTACAATTACAATTACAATTACCTTCCTACACTGAATCTGCTTTTTAAATACAAATTGATGTATAATTCACTTAAAGGTAGCACATGGTCAAAGCTGTCTTATCAAATTTGAATTTCTAGGTTACACCACGTCCATTATTGCTCTAAAGATTGAAGAAAAAAAGTTCATTTTTAGAATCTTAGAGAAATGCCTAGAGTGACTGTGCTGAAAAAATGGTTTGAGCGGAGAAACGGGAATGAGATAACAAGGGCAGGTTAAAGATAGGGGGAAAAAAGATGAGGGGCTCGAGGACAGTGAAAATGTAACATTAGGAGTGCAGAGCAGCAGAGAGGGAGAAAGGAGTGGGAAGGGCGGGAGAGGGATGGAGAGGAGGGTCAGGTAATGCTGATATGCAAGATAAGATAGCGTCTCTGTGTACCTGTGATTTGCCTTTGGCTGTGTGTGCATGTTTCTGTGTGTGCTACTCTTAATGTGGGGATATAAATCCCTTTTTACAGTCATAATGGGTAATAAGTGTGTTTTAAAGCAAGATTATTATAAAGTTAGGTTTAGGTTAAGGGCTGTGTTAGAAATGTGTAGGGTTTGGGAGCTTTTACAGAAAAAAAACAAAACAAGCAAATGCAGTGTTCGCTGAAGGGATGTAAAATGACTTTGTTTTGTGTGTGTGTCTGTGTGTGTGTGTTTGTGTAGTATAAAGACAGTGAGAAACACAACACATCTTACCTACTCCCAGGTCTCCCTCCCCTTCCTCTGAATTTAGAAGCTCAGCTTTGCTTTTGTGGTTCTTCGTGGCTCTCCTACGAGAACCTGTTATAACGTATATATATATTTACACATTCACCCACAACACAACAGTTCAGCTATTAAATTATGCGTATTGATATGTTACATTCGAAAAGAAAAAAGAAATTGATACCATCGTATTCATTTTCATTCTCATCATCCGCCAAGATGACCTCTTCTACAAAACACACAAACAAAAATGTAAATATATTATATATTTATGTGTAAGTTCCACAATATCTTCATACATCTTTTTAAATCATAGTCTCTGTTTCACTCATTAGTCCCTCTTTTGTTTTTTTAGCTTCCATGTTTTTTATGTAAAATTAGTCTTTTCAGGATGATCAAAGCTCTGTCCCTTCTATCCGCCCCTTTAGCCGCTTTGACCCTCCTTTACTCTTATTTTCTTGCACATTTCCTGCCCTCAACAGATGGCTACCAGGCTAGAGAGTTGGACAAAACTGATTTTCTCTATCCAAGGGTCTGTAAGCCGTAAGATATTCAGGATATATTATGTGGTATAAGTTCCATTAAATGTGTGTCACTGCTTTACTGGATATGTGTTATGTTAAAGGTAAATGACATTGGAAAAATGGCAAAAAGAAAGCACATACATATATAGCAGCTGCAATGGGAAACTTTTTAATAAAAGCTAATAAAAACTTGTCAGTGTTAAGGTGTCAGTGTGTATTCTGCTATAATCATAGAATAAAATGTAATATGGATCCTTGTTCCTTGACTAACAACTCTTGTGCAAGTAATTGTGATAATGTCATCTCTGTGATTATAACTGATGTTTACTGTGGCTGCTTTATGATAAAATCCGCAAAAAGGGATTTTTGGCCTTATTTTTTAAGTGTTTACTTTGAAGTTCCAGGAAAAAGTGATGGTTTACTTTCATTCCAGCATCACACAAGACGGTCCTCAAAATTACAGCTGAATATATATTAAGTCTTCTGAATTTCTGTGTTTTGAGTGTTTATATGTAAGCAGAAATTTGCTGTGACAAAAAACACTGTAATACAAGTCAAATATTTATTTATGGTCAAATGTTGCCAGGCATGCACTCAGTCAGACATACCAGCTTTACAGATCCACTCCAGGTAACCGTTAAGTTCCCTTTCAATCTGCTGCTGTCTTCGGAGCTTCAGAAACTCACTCCTGTTCTCCACACGCTCTCTCTCTTTGGCGAACTCGCTGCAGAGACAGACATGACACAAATTTATCGAATGCATTTACTTTGGTACTTTCATTTGGTATCAACATTCATCACCTGAGACCTCTGTAAAGCACTTTGGGTCTGTTTCTTTTTATATATTTACACATGCACAAACTTACCCTGACAACACGCCCAGCACCAGGTTGAGCATAAAGAAAGAGCCGATGATGATGAGGGGGATGAAGTACATCCAGTTCCATGCACTCCCTGAGGCATCGTTGCTCTGGAAACACACGTGAGGGCACACACACACGCACACACACACAAAAACATAATTAATCAGTAATCAATCTTTTGCTCTTTAGCTGAGTATTTGATACAATGGAAAGTGAATTAATAGAAACATTACTTAGATAATGGTTTATGAATGTGAGCTTCGGGAACTTTAACAAAGATTAATATTAATCAGACTTTTCAATTAATTTAAATCAAAGGTTGATTTTTTTTTTTAAATGACCCTATTTCATTCATTGAGATCAGCAAAGTGGGTACATGTGAAAAACTGAGCAGCTGTAGTGATATATACATTTTGATTTGCTGAAAGCTGAAGGCATCAAAATCCAGTCTCTACATCCCTGCTTTGTCACACTGAGGTACGTTCATGTACACTTATATGCACCACAAAAGTAAAAGATATAATACGCTTCATATAGCCTAATTAAAAATAAGAGTTATCCTACTGCTATCCTAGTGACTTATTCTTGTAAATAAATGTCAAGTGAAAGTTGTCATTAAAGAGTGGAAACAATGCGCTTTAAACTGCTGTCCACAACTTATGGAAATATAAACAAAAGCAGGCATGACATGATTTTGCTTTAAGTCATCTCAGTAAGTAAATGCGTATCTGCCACTCTATTTAGCTGCTCCGACAGAGTAAATAATGTATAACAAATGCTTTGCTCTCTCGCTCTCGGTCCCTACCATCCTCCCTTACAGACCATCCTTTCATCATCATTCTTTATTCAGTTCTTATTGTTTTGTCTCTCCTCCTCCTATGGAACTCCTTAAGAACGCCCTCCACCTGCCTTGTCATCCCTCCCTTATCTATTTCAATGCTAGTTTAACCTTTTCTTCATGCCTTTCTCCATAGCCATCTCCTCACTGTCACTGAACAACCTTTACAGTGATTTTATCAATCACAACTTGAGACCCGGGCTTTTCTTTCCTGTTTCGAGCTCTGTTTCTCATAGTCTCCCTCCCTTTCCCTTCCCGTCTCCTCCATCTTTCCTTCTTCCTGCATATAAGCCGGCATTGCCGCTGTGTACCCAATGTACCGCAGACCCTTTTTCTACCATTAAACTTTTATTGCTCCCCTCCCGAGCAGCTGCAAGAATAACTTGGGCTGAACAGGCCCTTTTAAATATAGAGCAGCACCGGGAAGGAGGGACAGAAGGAGAGAGACACAGAGGGAGAGGGGACAGAACACAGGAAGACAAGGAGGAATAAGGGGAGAAAGGAAAGGACAGAGGGAGAAAGGTAAAAGAACTCGGTGGACGGAGAGGGAAAGGAGATGGGAAAAAAGATGACTACAGTAACAGTCAAAGACCCTCATCTGCCTCTGGTCTCCACGGCAACCGTTGCCCCTGACAGCAGGGAACAATTCAGTCTTGGGCATGAGTGATGGCATTGTTGGTACTCATTTAATAGGTAGATGAACAGTTTGCACAGGTGAAATTGTTGAAGGTTTTAACAGCCTAATTTTCTGTACTTGATTAGAGAACACACTCTCAAATGGCTTTGAGTGAAAATACTCGTTAACAAACTGGAGTTAAATGTAAATTTTAAATTAAAAATAAGTCCGACAAGCATGAAAGCTAACCTAAGGTGCACTTCATTAGATTTTTTTGTTTGCTGTTTTGTTATAGATATTTTATTTTTGCCTTGCTAGATTTAACACCTTTACATAGAAGTCATCTGCTTTCCTGGGTGCACTGGTGTGGCCAAAAAGTTGGTCACCGAATATGTACTGGTGTTGCAAATGCTGTTCAGCTTGACATACATAGTAGAGCAGGTCTGTCCAGCCCTCCATGGTGATACACTGGAAAACGGTGAGAATAGCAAACAGGATGTTGTCAAACTGGGTGATGCCGTAGTTTGGTCCCAGCCAGTACTCTCTACAAACGGTGTCCTCTGGACACAGCCGAGATGGAAGCTCAACCCCACATGGAAACTCTTCCCGGATCTCTTCTAAACATGCGTAAAAGAGGGATAAAACAAGTGTGAGCAAGCAAATGCCATGTATGGTATATTTAGTCATTTTAAATCCCTTTTGAGGAAAAGTCAGATGTTGATTGAGGCTACATCTGCAGAAACTGCACAGTATACCAAAAATTTACTATTTTAAGTTCTAATTTTAGCAGTGCAACTATTTAAAGTCTGCCTCAGCGTGAACAGGTGCACTCTTCTCTGAGGAAAACTTGTAGTAACTTAATCCCGACTGAATTATTGCCAAAGTGTAAACACAAAATCCTTTACTTGTTATATTGTCGAAGCAGGTTTTGTGGAATTTGCCCATGTAGAACTCCAGGCCAATGATGGCGAACATGAGGATGGCAAAGAAGAGCAGCAGGCCAATTTGCAGCAGAGGAATCATGGCCTTCATGATGGATTTGAGCACCACCTGTAAGCCTAAAGCACACAACGTATAGAGTATTAAGATTTTATGAAGAATCATTTTATAAGTTTGTCTGCTCTCGTTATCCTACAATTAGTTTCAATTAGTTTGCAGTTAAGCTACCTTTCTGTGAAGAAATACTTGAATATCCTAATTACACATTTATACCCAATCATTAAACTTTTACATGTTAAGCTGAAGCGAAATAAACCATAAACAGTATATATTGTAGCACCTATTGGTATGATGCTCTAATTGGCTTTTCATAGAAACCCAAGTGACTTTTATGATGAGTAAGCCCTGGTATGTCTGTTCAAGCCCATAGTGGAGAACAGGCTATTAATAACATTGCAGTGGCAGTAGTGCTGGAACATTACTGCCACTATAACATTTAAAAAATGAGCAGAGTGTGCACAGAAGTACCACTTTTGTTGTTGCATTATGCAGAGCAACACAGAAGCTGCATAAAACCGTGACACAAAATGCTTCTCCATGCTATTTTGATCCTCAAATAAAATTTATAGATGTTCTGCACTTATCGCTTTCTCAATTGTTAGGCAATGACAAAGATGTGATTCAGGGTAAAGGTGAAGAAAGCCTTTTTTCAAATTTTTTTCAGATGAAGAATATCGACTTACTGGGAATACCGGACACCAGTTTGAGAGGCCTCAATACTCGCACAGCCCTGAGTGTCCGCAAGTCGAATTGTGAGCCCACAGTGGACAGAATCCTAAAGGGAAAAAGACAAATGCACCGAAGTGAGCACAGAGAATCAATATTTAAGCTAGCCGAGCTTGTCAGTGTCTGTCAACCTCGCAGTTTCTCCATTTCTCCATTTTCTCATACATGCACAAACCCATGCCAGATCATTACAAACAACTGGGTGAGCTCTGTATGTAAATCCTGTAAGAGCCGAACTGATCGATACGGCTGACAAGTGAAGTAAGACAGAGGAGTGTATCAGGGTGAGAGAGGGATGGGCTGAATGGAAAGTGTTTTTGTATCAAGATGAGAGAGCGACTAGACAACAAAAAAGGAGAAAGATGGGGAAATGGAGAGGAGAGGGAAGGAATTAAGGAAATAAAAAGAGAGTGAAAAACAGAAAGATTATGATTTGCTTATATATTGTTACATGTTTGATGTTTCTCTTCTGAGTAAACACATATTGGCGTGTGCTACTGCAACTATATAATCACTCATCATCAAAATAAATGCCATAAACAGCAAGTGTGTGTGCGAATGGGTAAGTATAGAGGATTAAAATGTTCCCTCGTGCCGCCAGACTTGTAGTCAGTCCCATTGTCTGACGCACACTGTGAATCATCAAACTTCCCACTTCTCTATCTCTCTCCCTCTGTCTCTCTTTCGTCCAGTCTCTCTGACACATTTCTACCTGCCTGTGTTCCTCTAAGAGGCCTAGTGACATTGCAGAGCCTCAATCACAGGTTTAAGGTCTGCCTGATTCCTTCACATTTGAATAGACGGGAAAAGTGACACCGACTCCGGGTCTTTGGTTGAAGGTATGCATGGTTGTGGTTTTGAATGTGATATTGTATTACCAGAAAGCCCACCCCCCAAGTGGTTGGGGCTTCATCATGAGTGTATGGGCTAGGGTCCTTGTAATGACATTGTGTGATATCAAATGCCTCATCAGACGCTGACCTGTAACTGAGAGGATCCTAGTTTAGTAGGAGGCATTAATGCACTTCAGCTGCATGATATTTCTAAAAGAACAGATATCACACAGAGATAATACTCAGTGTTATATTAATGGGAACTCAACCTATAAGTTGCAGAAACTGTATTTAGGTATTGTAAAAGAGTATATATTTTTTTAAAATTAGTCAGAACACTCATTGGACTTATCTGAAAGCCCGGAATTAATCAAGTTTAATGTTAATTCATTTTTCTGTTCAGGAATGCGAGTAAATAACTGTAGTTTGGCATCTTAATAATAATAACAATAATAATTTGCTTTACTATGTTTTCTGCATTAAAAAAAAAAACGGTGAGTTTTATCGCTGAAAACTCTGCTTTACCAGGAAATGACCGAGTTGCCCTCTGCTGTGCAAGATGACCAACAAAGCAAGTACAGATTTAGTGTTTTGCTCAAGGATACATTAGCCTGAAAGATGCTTGGCAACAACAGAGTGCTACATTAATGCAAGTAAGGATAGCCATGAAGGGAGAGATGAAGATGATGTAGTCGAGGATGGTAAATTTGCAGTATGCATTGCACAAGGGGAAAAAAAGAGTAAGTTAGATAGATGCTGTACTCATTTCTGTATTTTAAATGTAGGCCCAAAAAGAACAGTGGCTCAGTTGGAATATTTACCCTCTAAACTGAACTGTGTTGATATAAAAAGGATAATACTGGCATTTTGTAAAAGGAAAAACCTGTATATCGTGCTGCGAAAACATCTGTGTGCTGACATGAAGAAACACATTTACATTTACATATAAAAGATGAACGCGTGTACCTGTGTCAGTATTCTTGGAACCACAGTATAGAAACTGTTTGCCAAAAAAACCAACCTGCGATTACAAATCCAATTATTTTATCTATTTCTCTGATGTGACTATGATTACAGTAAAAAACATTAACAACACTGATGATTGGACAATAACAATAATGAACTATGATGATGATGATGACTGTGATGGCGATAGTAACAACGATAATGGTAATAACATGATGGTGATTTCATCTGCCATCGCAAATAGTGTCAAACCGATGAGGCAGTTCCTCATTCACACTGTCTCCACGGTTACCGGGTCCTTTCTCATTCATAAGTGTTTCCATGGCAACAGGGACCTTGGCTCATTGATAGAATCTCTGTATCACCTTGGTAACAGGGCCAGGGAGGAGCTAGATTGATTGGGTTTTTTTGGGGGGGGTTGTCTTCTTCTCTATATAATGTAAATGTTTTGCAGCTTACATGCAGCGCTGCACATCTCCACACCGATACATGCAAAAACACCCGTGCACACAGATGCACGCATCTGCACAGCAAATGGGTGTTGGTTGGAGCTTAAACATACTGAGTGAAAGTAATTTTATTCAAGTGTGCACAATAGAAAGTGGGTCATTTGGAATAATCAATGGAAAACAATTTCTTCCCTGCCAGGAACAGATGCTCTCTACTGTACATCTATAAATTCACACACAGAATGCACACACACACCTGCATTTAAGCAAAAGGAGAACAAATGGTTAAGGGGAATCAGATGAAGCAACATCGCTATAACAAAAACCTCCTCTCTCCACTTCTGATGAGAATCCAACGCATTATACAAACAACATTTATCCCTGCTATCTTCCTCTGCAGCTTCCTGCTGACTTCAGCTAAAATCCAGCTAAATATCTCTGTCCACATCACTGACTGAATCTCGCCATCTCTGCTCCAAGCTCTCCTGTTATCTGTCCTTGTCTCCTTGGTTTCATCTGTGACTATGATTCAAATATTTAGCATTAAATGCACCAGTATGCTCTTTAATGTTTTTATAACATCAATAAAATGTTAAGTGTCTCTTAAGCAAGCAATCAGACCTCCACGATCAGCTGACACCCAGTTTCACCCAGAATTCACAAGAGCCCACATCTCCTCCCGCAGGTGGGCCAGGAGATCCATTGTAGGGAAAAGAGACCCCAGCCAGTAGGCAAAGCTGATAATTTACTAGCTGATCCGGGTTTCTATCCTCACTTATGGCAATGTGCAGAACAGGATTGCAGATACACACAAAATGCTTGATCCTCAGAGATAGGGTGAATAGCGCAGTCACTCAAAAGGGGCTTAAAGTACAGCCACTGCTCCTACACAAGAAAGGAACCAGTTGTGGTGGGTTTAGCATTTGAACAAAATGCCTCTTAGATGCCTCTTAGGTGAGTTATTTTGGGAATGTTCAACAGGGAAAAGACCCCAGGGTAGACCCAGAACACACGGGAGAGAACATTTTTCTCAGCTGGCTTGGAAACACATTGGTATGCCCCTCGTTCCTCAAAGAGCTGGTGGCAGTGACTGTGGAGAGGGACGTTTGAGCAGTTTTGGACAGTTCTGCTTAGACTGCACATACATTTTCATTGCATTCATTTCCTCTTTTATAATAAAATTCCCTTTAATAAATTGTAAACTGTGGGAATAAAGCATCACATACAGCTTTGCATAAGTCTGGTAAGCACAACTCTAGACAAATTTTTTTTTAAATGGGGAGGTAGTACCTGTAAACTGCCCTGGACAATATTTAATTATCTGAATGTTAAAGCTTCAGGGAATTGCAATAACCTCAAAACGCATTTTAAACGGGAAGGCATACTCCTTAAGGATCGCGCAGTTTTGCAGTGGGCAGCACAGTCACCTCAGAGCATGGAGGTTTCCATCCAGGTCGGTCTTTCTGTGTGGAGTATTACACGATTCTGCTCAGGAAGCTCTGGTTTCCTATCACAATGAAAATAAGTATTTAGACCAGCCTGGAACTCTGATGTGTCAAACCTACAACTGACTTGGGGGTGGCTGTAGCTCAGGCGGTAGAGCAGGTCATCTACTGATCGGAAGGTTGGTGGTTCGATTCCTGGCTTCCCCTAGCCCGCATGCCAAATATCCTTGGGCAAGATACTAACCCCAAATTGCTCTTTGATGCATCCATCGGAGTATGAATGTGTGTGAATTAGAAAGCATTTAGAAAAATGTGCTGGTGTGAATGGGTGAATGCACAAGTTGTGTAAAGCGCTTTGAGTGCTCAGAAGAGTAGAAAATCACTATATAAGAACCAGTCCATTTACCATTTACTTGTGACCTCTTGCCCAGCTAAAATTGGCTCCAGGTGAATGTGGTCAAGCTAATGGACACACCAGTTGAAAACACCATGATTTGACAATTCGTGTGTAGTAACAGGTAAAAATCATTGTTTGGTATGAAAATTGTTTCAGCAAATTTCTCACTCAGTTTCACATGATTTCAAAATGATTGAAATAGCCTTTCTATCTTCATTCATTTTTTATGATTCTTTTTAGCTGTTGAATCTAATAAAAAAAATCCCAAAATGGTTACAGGAAGGGAAAAGAAATAGGAGGATGCAATGCAAGAAAAGCTGTAAATTAAAAGTAACTGGACTAATAATCAATAGTGGGTGTAAAAAAACAAACAAACAAACAAAAAAACCCAACCAGCTTATTTTCACTGCCAAGCCACTCTGACAATTAACTACAACACGCAGGTTAACACCCACAAATCAGACGACTTGGAACAAGACCGTAGATTAAATAGCTAATCTCGGTGATGTATTCAGACATGTTAAGTGCTATTTGTGCGTTTGTCTTTGTATGTGTTTGAAGAGAGCGCCAGCAAGTGCAGGGAGGGCGAGCAGGACACGGAAAAGAATGTTTGAAGTGGAAATGTCTGTGCGTGTGTGTGTGCGCGCACGCCCATGTGGTCACTGTGTTATCAAAGGTTTCCACCAAAGGTTGATAGAAAGGCCAAGTAGCCTTTCATCTTCAAAGAGCTGGACTGCTAAAAACACACTGACCATTCATAGAAAGCACAACAAAGAACGAATGCGCCGCGTGTGTGCAAAATGTATTGACTGCAGGCAGCATCCTCAATGCATCATGGGAATGTACTATGTGTGTACACTATGTGCTGCTCTGTAAATATTGCTATACAACACAGCTGGTTGACAGGGAGGGTTACAGCATGATGGCTGCTGTTTAGGCTATACACCAATGTGGTTGTTTCTTTGAGAAATAATCCCTGAATCTGATCATTTCACACCTCCATCCATCCATCCACCCATCCATCAATTTACTTAGCAGCAGATGGGGTGGAGCTGGTGACACCCAGATGACACTGGGGGAGAAGCAGGGTTGTCAATCAATGACAAGGCTTTCACCATTTTTAATTAAATCCACAGCTATGGCCCAGAGTGTGCAGAGAAAACCTGCACAAACACAAGGAAAACATGCAAACTCCACTCAGAAAGGCTTCGACCAACCACCACCTTTGTGTCGAAGCATTGTTGTTGTAAGGTGACAGTGCTGACCCCTGTGTTACCCTAACTTCGCACCTGATACTGCAAAGCAGTGCCTCATAATTTATCAGACACTCAGCAAAGCGTTATTTCCATTGGATTTTCATGGGTGATTTGTCAGGTCTTGAACAAGACTGCTTATGATGCACTTGTCAGTCATCTGTTAGTGATGGACTCACTGTGAAACTCCACTCGTCAATGCTGATGTTTTTTTAATTTGTTTGTTTTGTTTTTGCTGTTATTTATTGACCCTTTTTCTGAGAAGTCAACAAAGAAATCATTGCAAATAAATAACCATCTTGAAGTCTTGCAACTCTTCGTCAAGCTATTGTCGAATTAAATCATACATGTTTATGAGGCTAGATTCCAAATAGGGCCACAAAACCACTTGGATAAAATAGATGTCATTAATGAAGGTCATCGTGTTTATAAAGGGTAGTCAACAAGGCTAATATATGTATGCTGATAAAATAGTGCATACATAATCCGTTCAAACAAATCCAGCTTTTTTTTTTTCAATGTGCGCCATTTAACAGTGATTGCCCTGAGGTCATCAGATAACACTTCTTCTTTTGGCTTCTTTCTTTAGAGGGTGACCATAGTAGATCATCTGCCTCCATCTCACCCTAACCCTTGCATCCTCCTCTCTTACACCAACCGTCTGCATATTCTACTTCCCTACATCCATCAGACTTCCTCTGGTATTCCTCTTTTCTTCCTGCCTGCCATCTTCATTATCAACATCCTTTGTCTGGTATCTCCACTATCCCTCCACTGCACATGTCCAAATTTACCTCTCTAACTTTCTCTTCAAACTGCTCAACCTGAGCTGTCCCTCCGGTATACTCCTTTCTAATCTTGTCTACCCCCAACAACAATTCACAGATCGAGTGGTAAAATAGAAAAAATTGGCAAAGGAAATCAAAGATCAGCTTTAAGGACTTTCTAGTTTCCTTCTGTTGTACCTCCTTATCCTCTCGGCATTTCACTACTTCCTGCTGTCGTGCTGACACTTGTCTTCTCACCTCTCTTCTCTGTTTCAGTCGCTCTATCGCACCATACTGAGAGGAACTTGGCTTCGTGATTGCTCTTATTAAAGCATAAGGACATACTGCCGCACTGAGTGTCTGCTCAGTGCATGTGTGGTGTCCTTGTGCAAGACAGAGAAATTTGGGAAGAAAGGAGCAATCACTGGATTCACCGGTTGCTTCGTGTACCCCATGAAGTCCCCACCATTCACCCCATGCACACACAAGAGGATACGATAATCTCAACACGATAATCTGTCCCACCACTCCCGAACAGCGACGTGATTGTATTGCTGCCAGAATTTGCAAAGTTGTTATGAAACAACTTTTAAATTGATGTCAAAAATAAATTATCAGTCAGTTTACTTTTTTTTTTTTTTTAGCTCTTTTTTCTTTTTTTTTTTTTTATTCCTTCATCT
>VUQG01024461.1:0-21344 GCA_015106755.1 Etia nguti | reverse complement strand
ATAATTTTTTGTTCTTTTTTTTTTTTTTTTTTTTTTAGCTTTTTTGCAGTTTTTATGTGTTGTAGCTAATTTGTGTTTCGGTTGAACATCAACAGTGAGACATGCAAACACTGTTGTTTGTTAATGCATCACTCATGCATCGCATTCATCTGTATCACATCAGCCTGCAGCGTCACACCGGTGTGTAGCAGTGGTAGATACATAAAAGAGGCTTACTGTGTCTTTAAAGAAACACGCAGGATAGAAGGAATGACATTTGACAGTCAGCTTAAACGATGGATTAACAGATGGATACGTTGGGAAAACAGAATCTAGCACAGACAAATAAGCGCATCGCAGAATGTAAAATGTAAAACCCATTTGCATGTGTGTAGACGCCATCATTCCGCTTCTCTTCCCTGCCTTTCATTCCTGTCAATCAAACCTATTATCTAATGTCTCTGGTCTTTTCCTGTGAGATATAATCTGATAAGTGAAGGCAATAGTAAATCCCTCATTTTTATCCCATCATGTCTGAACTTGGCCTTGTTGACACCGTTTCTGTGACGGGTTTCAGGTTGCATTCCATCGCTTCTCTTTGCCCTCGTCTTCACCTTCTCTTTGAATGTTCGAATCAAATATCTCATTTACTCATTCCCCTTTCTTACATTGCCTCTTTCCATTCATTCCTACTGTGTCTCTCTTCCTATTTAGGTAGCAGCACCTGCATTTTTTCTTGCCTTCTCTCCAATGCTGCTTCCCCCTGCGCTCCCCACCCCTTCTGTCGCTGTATATATTGTGGTGACATTTGTTCACTACCCAGGCTGCTGGCTGCCTGCAGTTCTGCTCTGTGATCTGACTGCTGCCTTGCCCAGAATGGGGCCTTTCATTAGGTCAAAGGAGCAGGAAAAGGACACTTGCACACATACATGCATACAAACACACTAAAACACACGACAGACTTTGACATGCTGTTGGAAAATCCTTTGTTATGTTTGAGTTTAGTCAGACACACGTTTAGATCTGACTAAAGGTTACATACTGTATTATGCATGTGTGTGTCTGTGCTTGGCTCTATACATTTGTTTAATACTCACCCTGTGAGCACTACGACAAAGTCCATCACGTTCCATCCGTTTCTCAGGTAAGAGTTCTTGTGGAAGGCAAAACCAAGCGCCAGGATCTTTATTCCCGACTCAAAACAGAAGATTCCTATGAAATACGGCTCTGTATCATCCTGGGGAGCACAAGAGAGAACAAGCAAAGGAGCAGTGGAAAGATAGGAGAGAGGAAAAGCAGGAAAGGTTATGAGGGTTTGAAAGGCACAGAAAGACAGCTGGCAGTTGGCAAATGAGTTTCAGAAGAAGTATTTTTGCAAATAGTCTCATGTGCCAAATAAATTTAAAAAAGAAAAGAAAAAATTATCTCACAAATATACAACTATCACCTGAATTTAATTGTGTTTACATGTATAACACGTGGAATTTGGTCTTGGTTTTTCAGCTTACCAGGCGTTCTGAGAGCGGCGTCTTATCCCCATCTGGCAAATGTTGTTCCAGAGCCAGGACAATGCAGTTGGCAATGATGGTGGCTAGAATCATCCACTCAAATGGAGTGAGGAAGTTCAGTGAAGGAACAATTTTTTTTAGTTGAACCACAAACCACGACATTAATTGCTTGTTAACACAAATGTCTCATCACCCTATCACATGGGAGGGACCCAGCTGAAGCCCTTACTGAAATTCCAAAACTGAACATCAGAATGAAGAGGAAAGATGATTTACATGACTATGAACATGGCATGGTCTCACATGGTCTGAGTATTTCAAAAACTGCTGATCTACTGGGATTTTCCACACGACCATCCCTAGAGTTAGGGATGGTTAGAAAATGGTTAGAAAAAATATGTACTGAGTGGCAGTTCACTGCATTGTTGATGTGAGAGGTCAGAGGAGACTGGCGAGAATTCTTCCGGTTGATAAGAAGTAACTCAAATACCCATGTCTTAAAGCCAAGTTATGCAGAAGAGCATCTCCGAACACACATGTCAAACTTTGAAATAGACAGGCAACAGCAGCAAAAGACCCCACTGAATGCTACTACTGATAAGAAGCTACAATTCAAACAGGCTCAAAATAAAAAAATAAATAAATTTGAACAGCATTGACAAAAAAAAATGCTGCTTATTCTAAAGGATATCAATATCTTCTGTGACATTCAGGTGGCAGGGTCAGAATTTGGTGAAAATTATGTAGGTATGGATGGATCCTACCTTGACTTAATGGTTCAGGCTCATGGAGTAATGGGTAATGGTGTGGGGATATTTTCTTGGCACACTTTAGGCCCAAAGCATCATTTAAACAAGATAATGCACCATGTCATGATAAACTCAAACTGGTTGCTTGAACATGACAATCACTTCATCCTTCATAGTCACCACACCTTAATCCAACAGAGCACTAGTTATTTAAAAGTGTTACAAATAATGTGCAAATGTACACATACTAGGTCAGGAGTTGCTATTATCTTCTTGCCATTGTAGGAAGAACAGAGCGGCACCAACAGAAAAGTAAAAAATTGGAGCACTACCCTGTTGGACGGATTCACATATAACTTACTGAGATAATTTACCTGGCCTGCTAAAAACATCAGGGCAAATTAAGGGATAATATAGAAAACATCCCTACTCTAACATCAAAGGTCAAAAGGAAGGTCAAATATATATGCAGTTTGAATTCACTGAGTGTAAGCAAGTGTGAAAAGATAATATAGCAACTCTATCTCAAATGGACCACAGTCTGGCCTCTCTCTGCCACTATTTACCCATACAAATACACACACACGCCCACAAGCCATCATTATGAGTCAGTTAAATATATTCTGCTAAGTATATTTTCTGATAACACGCCACCCACATTGACAAGCAAAACAAAGATACACTTTAATATAGCCTGTGTCTTTTTGTGTAAGTGTGTGATAACATGCCTGGGCACTGACTGAGACTTATTGTGGCATCACCATTTGGCTCTCGGTACATAGCATCCGGCAGCTAGTACAGAAAAAGAGCCAGAGATAGGGAGAGAGAGCGAGGGAGTACCTTATTACATATCTAAATCGTTCTTTTTTCTCTAACACACAAACATGCACACGCATCCAGACACACAAATGCACACACAGGCGGTGTCTTCCTAAGTTAGTGCCTCTGTCTCATTAAAGTCCCGGGATAAATTGTTACATTTAAAGAAATCAAGTAAACAGACTAAGAAAAAAAAGTGATCAGAGGACCAAAAGAAGTAACTAAAGTAGAAAAATCACACTGTGTATAAATATACACAAAGGACATGTTCGAAATCTATTCCTTCCCTTTCTTCGTCACCTTTTTTTCCTACTTTCATGCTTCCTTTGGGAGCAGCCATTCCCATGGTAAGGGTGGGAGGGGAAAACTGAACAATGAAAAGACAGAAAGGGAGAAGAAGCTATTTATAGAACATTCATAATGTGTTAAATGCATGTGTGTGTCTATGTGTGCTGAGATCATGTGCATGTGTTTGACCACTCTTCATACATTACCAGAAAACCCAAGGCGCTGTTCAATTAGCCTCCTTGCCCCCAGCTATGCATATAAATGTATGTATATGCATGTGAATGTGTTAACCCGTGACAGTGCATGAATGTAGCTGAGTGAAAAGGGGAAAGAGAGAGAAAAGGGAGAGGAGCAGAAAGAGAGAAGAAGGCTGATGTATGTAAAAACCAAATGTGTCTGTATGTATTTGCTATGCGTGTGTAATTGGGCTGTCAGAAAAATCAGTGCTTGGATACTAATTTTTACTAAAGTCAGTTAAGTTACTCATTTGCAGTATTGGTAGTAACCGTGCTGTCTT
Source organism: Etia nguti (assembly GCA_015106755.1). NCBI lineage: Eukaryota > Metazoa > Chordata > Actinopteri > Cichliformes > Cichlidae > Etia > Etia nguti. The sequence goes on along the minus strand of VUQG01024461.1, from coordinate 17,484 downwards.
TGCCTGCACCAATTGTGAAACGCTCATTTTGAGGCTTCAAAACGCAACATCAGAAACTGATAGCTGGGTCCATCTTTTATACTGGTCATGACACACGCACAATTCCTCCACTTATTAGCAGCTAAATAAGTATTTGATATTTCAGCAGGTTTAAACAACAGTGAAGTATTAAACACGGCTTTGCTGTCCTACATGATGCTGTGTGGATTCTCTGTTATCTTTTTATTTATTTATTTTGCTTATCAGCTGTCTGTTGTCTGGGTTTGTTTTGAAAATGTGCATGTGAGGATGGATGACTCACTTACTGCAGACCAAACCTACCTACGGGTACAAATAAAGTAACTTGAACCTTTATATCTATTAGCCACATCAGTCTTCTGTTATCATTATGGTAGTGGCTAGTGGCCAGGGCGAAATATAAAATAATGTTGGAGGAAAATGTTATCAGTCCTGCCCATCTGTTAAGTTATTGGGACAGTGTTAATTTAACAGGGTAATGCAACTATTTGTGTCTAAAATCTGCTATGTCTCTCTTTATATATATATATATATATATGTGTGTGTGTGTGTGTGTGTGTTATATAGAAAATTTCATATTTTCACATTTTCATATTTTATCCATTGCAATAAAACATTCAGTGTGTGTATGTGTTTGTACACTGTAATAGGGACAGTAGTAAGTTGCAGACAAAGATGTCTAGCCCAGGTAAGTGAGGCCACAACTGAGGCCAAATTACACACACACACACATATCTATCTATCTGCAAAAAAAGTGTGAAAAAGTCTTGAATCACTCCATTATTTCTGTATTCTTCCAATGAGTTAGATTTTTTTTACCAGGTTTTCTTAAGGTCTTTCAAAGCTTTTTGGATATTGGCTTCTTTTTCACTTATTTCCACTCCAGTCCTCGTACGCGACCATTTTTACTGAAATGTTTTGTTCTTTAAGCCACTTAACACTTACCTATGAATCATTTAAGCATTAAAGGCACCTAACTTAAGAGATGAACAAGTGTTGTCTCTACACATAGCAGACAACTTAACAAAGAATCAATTTTAAATTGTATCTTTAGGCACTTTGTTAGTAGCAGCAGAGTCTGTGAAAAATTTGCTGTTTTTAGACAATTGTTTTGCTTCAAGTAATCATTAACATGTACAGAGGACTTCAAGAGAGAGGTAAAACAGTGAGTATCTACATCTACTACAACTACTGTAAAAATATGGTGGAGGCTCAGTCATGGTTTGGAGCTGCATTCCAACAAGTAGAGCTGCAGATCTTGTCAAAATTAATGGAATTACACCGGTAACACACTGCCAACGTAGTATAAAGGTGGTTATACCAAATATTGACTTTCACGCTTGTTAGAATTGTACAAACTCTATTTTTATGTTGTGTACTGTATTTCCATATATGTTTGTACATGACTTCAATAAATCGCTGCACCCATTTCCCATAAAGAAATGAGGCGTGGCTCGAGACTCACAGTATTCCACAGAGGCCTTATGTTTGCTCTCTCCTGCCTCCTCTCTTCCTCAGTAAAACCCTTGCCTATATTTCCTTCCAGCTTACTCTGTTAAGCCTCTTCTCTCACACAACTCTGTGCTTGCATACGACTAGCCCCGCTTTCAGTCATCTCCCGAATTTTTTTCTCGTCTTCTTCCCTTTTGCTTTCCCTTCTTTTCGCTTAGTTTCTCCCACCGTCTTCCTATCCCTCCTTCCCATCCCTCCCCAGTCCACCTTTGTCTTACCGAGCACGCCCATCAGTCATCCCTATCTGTATCATGCCATCTCCATTCAATATCGAATGAGAGGGAGAGAGAAGGAAAGAGACATGCTGCGTCAGCATGAGGACACAGACAGCGAGAGCCAGCAGAGAAAAAAAAGGTTAGGGAGGAGGAAAATATATGGAGAATTAAAATGAAAGAGAGGGAGAGTAAAAAAAAAAAAGAAGACAGAAAGAAAGAAATTGTCCTGTGGGCACAGACATGATTGAAAGGAGTGAGTGGTGGGGAATAAAAGGGAGAGAAGGAGGCAGGGCATATTAGGGGGAGGGAAACAACAACATGGGGGGGGGGAGCAGAGACGAAGAGTGCAGGACAGGAATACAGCAAAGAATAACAAAGGGGTGTGAGAGTATTGCAGTATTTTCGTGGCTGTATGCCCTTTTGAAACTAGGTTAGTGGCAGAAATCACCCTTACCAAAACACACACACATACTGTACATACACAGATGCACAGTGGCAATACTGTGAAAAATAGTTGCCGCCAAATGAGCACATGTGCAGATCAGATCATTGTAATTCTTTGAAAGTACACACAGTGTTGCTATCACAATACCTAAACACTCCTGCCCCTCCCTCCACTGATCGAATCTTTTCCATACTGACATTCAAGCACACACGATGATGCATGGACTGTACACACATACACCAACACTAGACGTCACTTCACTACGCTATATTTGTCTGCCAGTGGAGTCCAGACCAGCTGCTACCTTTTAGGAAGGTGCCAGCCTCCCTATTAAGATAAGGAAGTGTGATAGCATGGGCCTTGTTTTAAATTCTGGCATTCATTTTATGTCTGATAAAGCATGCAATGTTTATAATGTTTGTAAACAAAATATTTTCACTGTTCATTGTGGCTTATTTTACTTTTACTCTTAAATACAAAAAAAAAAAAAGAATAAATGAGGGGTACGATGAGCACCTTGACTCTTTCTCTCATTATGTGAAAGAGGCCCATGTTTTAGGTATCTTACATTCACCATTTGTTGTTTGTTTTCTTGCCAACAAACATCCAAAGTAACTTAAAATGCATAACTTATGAAAACACGTATTCGGCTTTCAAAAACGTGCCAAAAAGGGTTTGTGTTGTTTTCAAGAAGACAAACAGGAAGATGTTGAACCATAACTTAGCAGCCTTCCCTTTTTTCTCTTTCAGTTTATTTATATCCCTCACTTCTTTCCCCTCCGTCCCCTTCTCTCTCTCTCTGGGTCCTGTTCCATTGTGCAGCAGTGGCAGAACAGCTCAAATCATTTCCTCATTTCTTCACTTGCTTATCACTTTTCTCTCAGAAGCACTGATTCGGTCAAATGAATAGGATTAAGCAGTGTGGTTAAAACCGATCTAATTATTTTGATAATCAGCTGCCCTAAAGATAAGAGACACGGTTGAAGTGCTCCGTTTTAGTCCACCATTATGCGATTTCAATAGATTCTTATGAACTGCAGTTAATGTTTCTTTTAGCAATTCAAATCTGGCCTTTCAAGTTTGCTTTTAGGAAGATTTGGGTAAAAAAAAAAACAGGAATAGATAAAAGTTTTTTGTTTTTTGGGGTTTTTTTTTTAAGAATTATCCAGCAATAATAAAAACGAAACGATCTTTAAATTAGTTTGTGATTTAAAGTAATCCCCTCAGTATCTCCCTCCTTAACTGCAAAGCCTCTTTACATGAGACAATATGCCTCCAGAATTAAAGCAAATTCATGCTGCTGGTCCAGCCAGCACCAAAAAAAAAGGTTTTACATTTTACATTTGACACAGCTTTGATTGCTTTGCCAAACGAATGAGAGCACCCAAAGGCCTGTTTAGCCCTGCTTGGCCTCTCTTACTCTCACTTAGCATCATTCAGTGTGTAAAGGCCTTACAGCCGCCCACTCTCCCTCCGTGTTTATTCCATACAGCATATGTTGCGCCCGAATCTCACCCCTGCCACTGCCTCCTCTCCCTCATCACCCACACATAGCCGAGTTGTCACTTTGTACAAGATGCTGACGGTGCTGTGTGTGTATGTGTGTCTGCGCTCTATGTAAAGTGCAGCATTTGACTTTTCTTTTCTATTCTTCTCTATTTTTTTCTTTTTTTTTTTACATTATGTTAATGAAAAGTTTGTTTGTGTATCAAATGGCACTTGCTGATTTAACGGTGAGAACTCACTTGCTTTTCACAACCAAAGCATGCTCACGAATGTGCGAGCTTGAGCGTATGCCAGCACGCCCTGCAGGTAGAGTGCAGGTTTCCAGCAGGGTTTGTGTAGTATCAGCTGCTACACGTGACCAAAAAACATGAGCATGAAAAAATCAATCCATCACAGACTCTCTCTCTCTATTTTCTCTCTCTTCACGTATCCGAATCCCAAAAATAGCTCTTCCCCACGTCACTGCACCCCTCCACACACACACACATGCACACACTCGCAGACATAGACACATTCTCAGAGACACACACCTAACGCAAACACACACACACTCGTCCGAACTTGCGACTGAATTATTCAGCAGAGCCCAAACGCAGAGCTAAGAGAAAAGGAAATAAGAAAAATCTGAAGGGAAAGGAGACGGGGATGAAAAGTAAAAGAGAAAGAAAAAGAGAACCAATTTTATCTGCATACAAAAAGTATTTAGAGTAGAGGCAATCAGCTGATATGCTGTAATAACAGAAGGACCAGCACAGCCACAAGATCTTGACCCCATTGAGCCGTTAAGGAAGTACCTTAACTAATGGGGGGCTGGGGAGGTGTAGCACTCTATTAATGTAGTTGTATCGATCTGCTATATCACTAATTGTGAGGCACTGATGGAACAGCCGAGTTGGCCTAGGTGCATCTCTGCACATAGTGGGTGACACAAGAAGAGAGAGAGAGAGAGCCCAGTCTACACCAGTGAAAGAGCACCAAATCACAAATAATGATGTCTATTAAAAAATAATGTATTATTTGCTGTCCCTGTCATTAGTGGGTGTAAGAGGTCAGATATTATTTTTAGCTCATTACATATGTTTTAAACAGCTAACATCAACTGTAGGCTCAAAAGATACATGAGCTAACAGGTGAGGTGTAGTTTTTGTGAATTGTCTGTGAATTTTAATAAATTTAAAGCCAAGCGCTAGTGATACAATACGACTGAAGAGGTAAAAAATCTAAATCAAAAACATGGTGGTGTTTAGCACCGGGGGATTTCTCTTAAAGACCCAAATCTCTATCACACAGCTAGCTGCTAAACAGCACAGTCATTTTGATTTTGTTCCAATTGCCCATTGACAATATATTAAAACAGCACCCACTGGCACCATATGAGAAATAATGTAGCTTACATGCATCATTTATTCTCTGTGATCTGTCAACCCATTCAGCTTACTTGAAGTAAGGTCATGGTAATCTGGATCTTTTAATGAGTTCGTGAGCTGTTCTTTTTTGAGTGTCGAATGACCGCACAGCATACGTCTTTAACAACTTTTTTAAAAAAAACAAGAATTACTTGCACAAGTTTGAATGTATTTTCTCTAATCCACACAAGGTCAAACTTATGCACACAGGCTCAAATATAAACGTACACCTCCAATGATATTTGGTTAACTGTCTCGTAGCTACTTGCACTTTGACCAAACGCTTTTGGTAGCCACCAACAAGCTCCTGGCATAATTCTGGCTGGATATTTGATGTTTCTTTTTGGCATAACTGGTAGATTTTAAATTATTTGGTTTCCTGGCATGGACCCAGCTTTTAAATGTAGTCTATAAATTTTCAATAGAGTTGAGGTTGGGGCTTTGGGAAGTCCATTCCAGATGCTTAATGTTAGCCTGCTTTATCCATTCCAAAACCAAGTTTGATGTTTTTTTGTGCTCATTGTCCTTTTGAAACACCCACTATTGCCCAAGTTTCAACTGTTGATCTGAAGAGACATTCAAGAATTTGAAGTAATCCTCCTCCTTCATTATTCCACCCACTGGCAGCAAAGCAGTCCCAGAGCATGATCCTATTACCACCATGCTTGGCAGTTGGTACAGAGTTCTTAGATTTAAATGTTTCACCTTTATTCCTCCAAACATACCTCTTGTCATTGTGGCCTCAATGTTTGTCTCGGCGGACTAAAGAATTTTCTCTAGAAGACATTTGACTTGTCCATGTGGGCAGCTACAAATCTCAGTTGAGCTTCAAGGTGTTGATCTTGGAGCAGTGGCTTCTTACTTGGTGGGCACCCTCTCAGTCCGTGGCAATGTAAAACTCACTTCTCTGTGGATAATCACACTGGTGTTCCAGCTGTTTCCAGTTCATGGCAAGCTTGAGCCGTGGTGATTCCTGGGCTGCTCTTTAAACAATTCTCTCTCATCTGAGGCTGACAGGTTGGGTCTTCTTACAGACATCGAGAAAGTGGTGGCACAACTTGGGTCCAATTGTTTGAACTGATGATCTTGAATCCGCAGTTGTTTAGAAATAGCTCCAGGAGACCTTCCCCACTTGTGCAAATCTACAATTCTATGTCATAGATCGTCACTGACCTCCTTGAATTTTCTCATTTATCTGAGTTTTTGACAATCCAGTTAGTGCTGTTAAGCAAATCCCTTTTATGCTCCAAGGAGCAAACTGCCAGTTGTAGTCAATCATGATCACTAATGAGAAGTTAATAGGCCTTGGCTTTGTCAAGTTGAAAGACATTATAGAAACTTCAGCACCAATTATCAAAAGATTTAAGTTAGTGTATGCATATATTGGAGCCTGTACATATACTTTTGACCCTGTGTGGATTAGAGATAATCCAAAATAAATTCAAACTTGTGCAGCCATTTTTTAAGTGATTGAGGATGTGTAGTGCACAATATTCCACCCTGAAAAAAGAACAGTTCAAAGAAAGAATTTAAGTATTTAGTACAACAATTTTGTTCCAAAAAGGACTGTGCTATTGGTTGCCTTCACCTTGAAAAGTGTAGACAATGGAAAAAGACAGAGAGACCTCACAGAGAACTCAGTGTTCTATACTTCTATGAAAAACCATTGAATATCTGATGCCCTGCAGTTGACATCAGTTTAAACCACTGTATTATAAATATTCCAAAAATATCGATTGATTCATACCTTTGATCAGCCAGTCAAACCTATGAAGAAGGGTATACATGTGCAGAACAGGAACAGTAGGAGATACGTAAACTAAATGAGAATGAAGTTGCAGCTATCAAAACATTAACATTTTTAGACTAACATAGCAAAAGGCTCAAGCAGCCAGTTAGACAAAGGGCACGGTGCAGTGGGAGGAATGAGAGGAACAATGGTGGTAGGGCTGTGAGAAGGAGAAGGAAAGCATGATGGACAAGAATTGAGCAAAAGAGAAAAGTAAAGGTAGTGAAACGTGAGAGGAGATGACAAAACGTCACATCCTATTAATCAAAGACAGTGAGAAAAAGAGTAAAAGAGAGAGATGAAAGAAAAGAGAGGGAAGGATTGGCATTAGCACTCATTGTGTGCATGTTACTCAAAATTAAGGGATGTTATGGGGACAAAAATGTTCCCGCATACCATTTATGGTTAAGACTTGGTGTTTTGGTTAAGATAAGGGTAATGATAGCTTTAGGCATGTAGCTGCTCAGTGCGATGCTTGTCTGAGTGACAAAAGCAAGTTTGTGTTGAAGTCCAGGCTGCATTCAAGCAGGCCGTCCCAGAATGTTTGTCTCTCTAGCACTTTGTGTTAAATGATTTATATGCAGACAGGCAGTTTGGTTCTCCTTCTCCATTGTTTCTCATTAGGCTTACTGACTTCCACTCTCCTTTCTCTGCTTCTGTCTTCCCATTGTCAATCTCTCTGGTGAACCAAATATTTGACTATTTGAATATTTGATTTTCAGCTTTGGGATTCACATATTCAATTTTGTATTTGTAAGTATGTGTGGGTGTGATATAAACTAGCTCTTGTTCCTGCCAATACACCGTACACGTGTTTGCAGTTCTAAAATAAGGATCCTTAAAAAAGCAACATCTTTAATTACACCCAAAATTAAGTATACTTGCCAAGTCATGTCCCCCTAACCAACCAGCCGACAAGGCAAAGCTAAAAATACTGCTGATTACAGCAAAAGTGCAAGAGTCCAAAAAAAGGGTTATTTTGGAGAGCTGAAACAGCCTTTTACCTCATCTTAACACTGTAAATCTCACCTAACACGACAGGTTATGCATAAGACATTTGAAAAACACATTCTTAACAAAGACTTGTTATTTTAGTTTTTTGTTTGCAGCATGGCTACAATGAGACCTCCATGTGAACTGGAGGACATAAAAGGAAAGAGAGCTAAAGAAAGGAGGGCAGTGTATCATCAGTGAAAAGTGCTCTTTTCAAGCAGCTCCTGTTATTTTTAGTCTGGCCTGATGTGAAAGACGAACTCTTGGACATAACAACACTGGATTTTTTTAAAAAAGAAAGAAAAAAACCCAACCCGTATGAGAAGTACATCTGTACCAAATGACAGAAAGAGAAACAAATAGGCAGCAAAGAAATGGCTGTCCAGTATCTACAAAATTAAGCCAGTGTTTTTAGCTTTCAGCTGACAGTAGCATTCTGGAGGAAAGCTAGTAAAGAATTATGATTCTGCAATGATCATTATCAGCTTACAAAATGTTTATGTTCACAATGAAAGCATGTTGCAGCTACTAAAAATGGCCATCCAGGAGTCCAAATCTTAAGTTATTATTATTAGATTGACTTAATAAATGACATTTTTGAGATAATTACCTGAAAGTTTAAAATTATAACCCCAAATTTTGACTCTTGAATGACAAAAAATATCTTTGTTTTTTGTTTGCGGAAAAAAACTTCCATGTTCTCTGGACCACATTGACACTGTATAAAAAGTAAGTACAAGTTCCTGCTATTCTCTGTATGTCTCAGTGCAGGACTCAGACAGACACTCCTGAAAAATCCCAGTGGGTTTCCCGAAAGGCAATTTATAAAATATCATACCAAACAGCATATGTCAGCAAATGTAGGAAACTTCAATCAGACTGTCCTACAGAAGTATGAAAAATCTTAATGCACTTCCACACTCTATTTCTTATATTTTAATAGCCTTTTAAATGATGTAGGTAATTTGTTTGTTTGTTTGCTGTTAGAATTTTTCTGTAGTTACCACAATGGCAACTGCCTGCAAAACACAATTTAAAGCTTCAAAGTCCACTCGATGGTGTGCAGTAGGGATGTAACATAACAGAATTTTGCAAATATCAGAACACAAACATTTTCACAAAATGTTAACAACTTAAATTCTATAGATCGTAAGATCGAAGAGCCTGAATTTATGCTGTTTCTTTTGCCAGTGTGCAAAAACTGTTTGCTTTTTGATGTCTACAACTTGTTTTCCATTTTTCCATACACAATATGGTGTGTTTGCAAGATATGGAAAGAAACTGCTATAACTGCTTTATGAATGTTTTGTCTTTCTTCCTATGCCCTCTAAAGCTGCCCACAAGTACATGTGCATTTGTGCAATGATCCAAGAGACTTTACACTGCCGGTGGAACGTTGCTACCCCACTCTGATTCTCCTTAAAACCAAAAAAGAACATGTTTGTTTTTTTAGCGTTCACCAGACATGACAAAGCATGTTTAAATCTTTTCAGCTACACTCTGTGCTGAAATAAGATTTTTTTTTTATATGCCCAGTGCTTTTTCTTATTAGTTTTGTACCACTTATTTGATGAATGCAGCCCATCCTATTTTGGGGGGATGGATTATGTTCTTGATAACTCATATGTGTTATTTCTTATGTGTTACTTTGTGATTTGTGCGGCTAAAACAATATTTAAATTTTTTTTTTTTTTATATCAATTGTCAACCTCTGTCATTAAAAAAACACAAAAACCAATAAAGCTCATTGAATTGGACTAAAATTTGAATGAATTAAGTGATCTGCAAAAACAACACCAATGGTGCAACTATCTCATATTACGCTGTTAAAAAATTCCTTCCAAGAATCTTCATTGCACCAGCCTCAACCACCCAGTATCTATGGTCTATACAGCATCTGTTACACTTCTGCTACTTTTAATACCACAGAAAAACAAATACACTGTTACACTCACTTGATACCAAAGTATTAGTCATCTCTTGACAAAAGCTTTTTAAGAATGAAAAAAAAACCCAAAAGGCCAAATTTGCCGATCTTTAATGGTCAGTCATTTGGTCTCCAGTTCCAGAGCATTATCCATGTCTAGGATCAAATATGAAACTATAATATGATTAAAAAATGCCCTTTAGTGTACTGGCATGAACACAAAGCACAAGCACATCATTACCTTACAGCATATAGAGGCCCTGAAAAAATTAATTGCTTCTATTAATACTATTAAAAATCTGGTAAATGCATTTGTATATAAATAAAGCTTTTGGATGTTGTTTATTACACCATTTGTGCAGGGAAATTAAGGAACCATCATTAGAAAAAAAAAAATTTACACTTTTTTTTAGCCTTTGATCCATCTCCTTTAATGGCCACCAAATGACCACTACATGAATCCTTTGCAAAACCTCTGCAACCGATAAATAAAGAGCAAATCCTATCAGTGCATGCCACTTTTTTGCCAGTGGCAGCCAACCAGCCAAATGTCATCCAATACCAATTTATAGGCAATAAATTGATCCATCCCTAAACACGTGTTTAAAAAAATTCACAAAGCGCAGTAGCTCCTCTTTGTTCTACTCATTAAGTATAATTAATTAAATTAAACTGTTACTAAACAGAAGTCCTGCATGGTTTGAGGTGTAAACATATATAATAAACATAAGCACGATTGATGATGGCACCTACAGCACAGAATGTTTTAAGAAAATCTTCAATGGTACTGGATGCACAGGCAACATATCAGGTTACAGAGTTCGGAATACTGAGATTTTATTATTTTATTATTACATTATATATAGCAACAAAATATTAAGAAGCCACCAGAAATTCTTAAATATCCCTCACGCCCACATTAAGATTATTAAAAGCATAATTTGTGTTCTATTTCATGAGTGCAGTGTTGCTATAGATAGACTATACTGCATATAGACTTCTCTAAAAACAAAAAAAAACCCAATTGAGGGTGATGATGCAATGGCATCATATGGTGTACATGGAGTGTCTACTTGTGAGGCTGCGTCAGTGTGTATATGTGTTTGTCTGCACGTGTTAAAAAAATTAGTGCGTAATGCATAGGTGTAGATTATCTAAGCTGACCCAGCACGACACATTACTTAAACAGAAAAAACTGAATTACATGAAAATGCATTTGCAGGGTTTACAGAATCTCATTGGGCGACACCTGACACCCTTGGACAAGGTCATTCCTATTAGATGACCCTTTTAGTTTCAGCTTCCCTCTGCTATATGCTATAACATGCATTGTGCAATAATTTGATGTACAGATATTATTGCGACAGAATAATTCTTAATACCTGTTCAGATACAGGATTGATTATTGATGAATACAACAAAAATGTAATTTAATTACTATTGTTTCGGCTCTTAACTGTTATGGTACACCAGAAACAGCCTCCGCAAGATAACATTTAAGTCTTTGACACTGAATAGTTGCCAGCTCAGTTTTAATGGTTACTTTTATTCTGGTAGCAACTTTTTATGCTAACTTTTTGTGCTAACTAGCATTACTCACTTCTAGCTAGCTGATTCACTGTGACTGCACACATTACCTTGTTAAAATTGCAGACATTGTACTGCCAAAGATACTAAATGATACTAATTATTTTCAAAAATGGTTATAACCGTGTGTATGATGTCAATCAGCCCCTAAAAGTCTAAGCAAAGTGTGTGTGGGGTTTGCCATTACTATTTTTGGTTGAATTAACTATTCACTGTTAAGTAGCTCACATTTTCCTTCAAAAATATAACCCACAGCAGTCATTTAATTAGCAACAAAAGAGTTCCTGTGTCCTGTTATATAAATTTGGTAGAAAAAATTTTGCTGCTTGTGATTTGTTTGTTTGATAGTAATTGACATTATTTTTAAAAAATATAGTTCATGCAAAAATGTATGTCTCTAAATGTATTTATTGTTTAGAAAATTAGTTTAATTTATAGATGGGTGACGAATTAAAGGAAAATTCTAGAACAGTGAGGGGATCTGGTAAGACTGGTATGTTACAGGAGGTTTTTTCTGGCTTGTTTGAGACCTCCCTTAGAGGGAGAGATCACTGCAAATCACTCTGAAGTTGTGAGTGATCACCGTTGTCCTGGTATGAAATATTTCTATCCTGTTGGGTGTGATCTCTTCCAGGATGACAATGCCCCTATCCATCAGGTCCGTGAGGGGTCACTGAATTTATGACTATAAAAAAGATGTGAATCATATGCTATGACCTTCACACTTCACATATTTCAAATTGAACACTTGGGAACCAACATATTAGATATCCCTCTCTTTAACATATCATCAAAGCACCAATTATCTTTCAGATAAATATTGTTGTGACAAAAGGAAAAAAGCTAGGATTAAATCACATCTGAGCACTACTGCTAAACTATTCATGTTTTTTTTTTTAATAAAAAGGAAATGACACAGTATTGAGACTGTACCCCATGATGCTATTTCTAATTAAATGACCAAATATTAGCCTAGTGTATGTAAATGTGCATGTGAGAGAACAGATATTTATGTGGCACTCCCAAGGGTTCAGTTCACAACTAAATAAAGCCGCAGGTCACAGTTCGACCTGTTAGTGAGTCCACTGAGACTCATACGTCTGGTGAATCAAAAAGCTGTTTCAGTCTGCACTCTGAAAAACACCAGTCAGTTAAATCCACCAAATAAATCAGCATGCAACACTTGCATTTATTGCAAATTCATCAATTAATCTATACATCAATATACTTTAAAATTACATTTCGTGAGCAGCCTTCACTGTTGTTTTATGAAGTAGATTTATTTAATGCTGTGCATATATTGGTTATTGAGTCCACCTTCACACTAAATAAAGTGTGAAGGTGGACTCAGGTAGAGCTCTGTAATTTAAAATGTTTGCAGACAGAGGGGGAAACAGGAGCTCCCAGAGAAAATAGGTTATAGTTACACCTCACAATTAACAATAAGTAAGTAATTATCAGGAGGTCAACCAACATCCCAATGCTGCCGTAACAAAAACAAAACCATTTAAAAAGTGCTTAACTAATTTATTGGGCCGCCTGTCTTAAAAACCACAACTGTTTTAGAAGTAGGTGAAAAAACTTGTTTAAATCTAAAAGTTGTATTGTTATTTATTTGGCAAATGAAAAAGTGCCTTTATATTTATACACAAATTGGAGCACTGGATTTCTCATGAAAGTCAGAAATTGATCATGTATAATATTCAACCACTAAAACTTTTTGTAGTTTAGTGGTTTACTGTAGTTTGTCATCTTAATATAAAAATGTGTGCTTCCCTATTTCGTCTGCTTTTCTATAAAACAATGCATTTGAAAATTCATGGACAACCACAATAATGATATTTTAGCATTAAATATATGATTTTGATTAAATAGTTTATGCATACTGATGGATTAACATTACAGAGACATTAAAAAATATTTAGGTAATTACTAATACTGTTAATTTATGGAAGCCGTGGCATAAACTTACACTGGGTGGTGGTTTTGCATTGACATCATCAGGTCCCTCAACCCTTTCCCTTTTTTTTATAAGAAAATGCTAGCTTTTTGTTAAAAACTCAAATATAACTCAAATATCAAAATAACAAGAAAAATGTACAAAGTAAAATGCAAATCAATCACACAAGACACAAAATGTGAACAAAGACATTCAAAATGACTTTAAAATGGTTTCAAAGAGATCCAATGTGACCACAAAGGAATGCAAAACAACTACAGAGGGAGGCAAAAACTTCAACCATGGCACACAGAATTACATAAAACTGAGAAAAATCAGCTTCTATCATCGGCTTTACAGTTATTTACATAATTAGGATAGGGGTGTCCTCATGGCCTAAGAGCGTTGGCATTAACAATGAACTGCAGTGTACCTGGTTTTGCATGTGACAGAGAATACCACTCTTCTCATTTGGTCTATCTCTACAGTCTGCTGCACAGTCTGATAAAGGCAGAAAACACAATAAATATTAGATCAAATAAGCAAAATGTGAATAATGCCCAGCCATAAGCATTCCTGTCTTCATTAGAGTTAACATTACTTGGCTATGCATGCACTACCAAATATGCTCGGGAGAAAAAAATCAAAACAAACTACAAGAAAAGAAACTATATTTTATTTCATAATGTAAAGCTATCTGGTAATGGACACGACAGTTTGTAAAGTGAGTGACTTTTTCAGACAATTTGCTATATAGGTAAAGCACAAGGGGTTGCTAATAAAAAGAATTCATGCTCTCAGTAAGCAAGTTGAGTGTATGTTTAACTGTTGATTTTAATCGTGCTTTGGTGATAATGTATAAATACGCATATAACCTCAAAATCCCTCCACACTCTCACTTTTGCTCACCAACACATCTGTCATTTAGTCACTAAGACATGATTCAGAGGCGCTGTAAGTATCTCCGCACTGGAACGACCCAATTAGTGTGTGTAGTTATGTCATGGCTCAAGCATCAGCATAGATCAATATAATCATTACTCCAATTTTCCCCCTTGTCATTAACGGTTGCATAGAAAGTCACTGCCACATTTGCATGCATTCATGCCTGTATACACAAATCCTGGAAATGAAAATACCAAAATCACTTTTCATTTTCTCTCCCTGGGAAACCTGCTGGTTTCAGAAATGTGAAAATGCAGGTGATTGCTGGAAATGCAACACTGTCACACTTAGCAGTTGGAGTAGGCCTGCACACGCACACAGTGTGAAATGATGACACATTCATTCAGTGACACCTGCATCTTCTGTGATTAAGATGAGCATCCACAAAATTTGCAGGTTTCTATATTCACACTGGCATACTTGACTTGTTACCCCACCCCTCTCTCTCTCTCTCTCTGCCTCACACACACACGCACACACACGCACACAAACACATCATATAGAACACCTGCATCGTGCTGATATGGGAGCTTGTGTGCATCGCCACAAGAAGACACATATACACACACATTTAACTAATCTAATTTCCGTTTCTCTCTTTTGGTTCCCCCACCACCTCTGCTCCTCCCTCCTGTATACCCTGGCTGGGCATTGTGACTATACTGCACATGCTGACATCAGCAACCAGACGCGCCCCCTATACCTCCACCACAAACTCACCACACACACACACACACACACACACACCACCACCACCACCACCACCAAGGAAGCGTATATCAAACAAGTCTCGCGGGATTGCGATGTGAAATCGCAAACAAATGTGATTAATGGTGATCAGAATGGTCCACTGTTACAGATCCACCCTCGTTAATTCACTATTAATTAAACACCCAGCAACTCCTCTGTCACCTACTGTAGCCTAGACCTCATTCGTGACTTGCACTGATGGATCTGCTTGTTACACCTTTGACACTGGGACATAACGTAAAGTCAGCAGCTCGTTGAACAGGGGAAAAAAGTGACACATTATTAAAACAGCTGTCTCCACACAGGCCTACCTGTAGGCAAGGCCTATAGAGGCGTTTACTCACTGCACAGATGAAAAGGATATGGCCATTCGGTGATCTTTTTGGCGTATTTTCTCACGAAGTTGTCCTCGCTGAAAATGAACAGCGAACGGTTGACAGTGAAGCAGTTCTGGCGTACGGGGATGGGGTTATACAGTGCCATTGTCCTGGCTCTCTGCGCCATAGACTGCTTATACATTCTCTGGGCACCGGGCCCTCCAGGTGGGCCGTGGCCATGGCCGTGGCCATGCCCATGACCGTGTCCGTGGCCGTGTCCATGGGGTCCTCCTTGCCTGCTACCACCCCGGCCTCCCGGGCCTCCTCCGCCAGGCCCTCCGCCATACCTGGCTGGTACCTCGTCTCCGAACCGAGCCATTCTCTGGACACCAAAAGCCAATCTTCACGAAGCAGCGGAGAAGGAGACCAATGCTCAGCTGTGCAACCACACAACATTACATCCCATCTGGATCAGAACGTCTCATATGCACAACGGGTTGTCTTGTAAGCTTATGCTGAACACCTGCACCCGGCGAGCAGTTTTGCAGCTCTTGGTTTTAGCAGACGAGGACGCCCATGTACTGTCTCCTTTTCTGTGCGTCTCTGCCAACGGCCAATTGTGGGTGTGAGGAAATTGAATGTGTGGTCGGTTGGCTGACTGGTTGCACTGTAGGGTAGTGCTGTGGGCTTTCTCAGTCTTTGTCCACTCTTACGTCCATATAAAGCAGGGTTCGCCCCCAACATGAAATCATGGTGAGACTGTAGCGAGTTAACATGAATGTTTCATGTTGCCTACGGTACATGCCTGCCTCAGAGCGCACCCGAGCTTCCAGCACCTTTCTGGACGTTTCATGTCTTTGCTCTGACAACGTTAACGAGCCGAGTATAACACAGGCCTCGAGAAATAAGATTGTTAAAATAAAAATAAATAAATAATAACACAGCTTACAGCTATCCACGACAGTCGCTGGCGTTCAGCTCGGCATTTTGGAAACAGTCGCGTTTCCACAGACTTAAAGGTATTGAAATGGAAAAGCTACTATTATTTATTTATTTATTTCTGAAACATCCGCAATGTTTGGTACAGTGTGTGGTAATAACGCGGCTCCCGCCACCTTACAGTTGTTTTACCAGTACACTCCGACAAACCTTTGGACCGAAAAAAATGTGACATTTGCTATTCACGAGCCTTATTTCAGAATGTGAAATCTCAGAAAGCAGAAAGGAGACAGAACAAATACCGTTTTCCCGTGAATCATCGGTGTCATTGCTGTCTTACTCCGTAGCTTAGATGGAATAATTTTCTCAAACGATTTCAGTAGCACCCATCATCTTCTTTCCCTCACCTGCGTGGCCATCCAGAAGCCGAGCAAGGGACACGCGAGCGACGGCGTCAAAGACAAGGGTAAGACGGTCGCTTCTCTGCCGCTTTACACCCTCTCATGATCTTGGTTTGGCCATTCTAGGTGTAGCTGTGCGAAGGTCCATCACCATTCCCGCCTTTAAAGAAAAAAGTCTACCTTCGTCCGCACCGTTGAGCTCAAATGTCCTGGCAGAGCGTCCTTTCTACCTCTCGCTCTCTCTCTCTCATTGGAGTAGTCCGTTCTTCACGGCCTCTTCTCTTCTCTGCTCGTCCGGCAGCCCCCAAGGGGAGGGAGAGAGGGACGAACGGACAGGATGGATCGATGGATCGGTGAATGGATGGTGACAGGATGAAAGGGAGGGGACTGACTGTTTCCCTGGGATTCGAGCCCGAGTCTGTCTATAAATGAAATAAATCGCTCCTCGCGGTGTCTCTCAGCTTGTGTGAACTAGAATGGGAGTCTGCTCAGTTCTGCAGCCAGAGCACATGACGCACGCAGCGCGTCCAACTTCCAGACCTGTGTCAGGGATGGAGGCATCGCCTACCCGCCCGTTTCTTTTAAGGTGATTCGGGCTACACAGCCCTGCCCGGCTGAACTGAAACGCAAATATCCCGCTGGTGTCAAACCGAGGCGGACACTCTTGTGTCTTTTCTTCAAAAGAAGTATTGTAGGGTGTTTCTATTATCGCGCGTGTGCGGCGGAGGGGAACTGTGCGCGCGCAAATGTATGGCGACGGGGTGGAGAGGTGTGGGGGGTTGGGAAGGATGCTGG
>VUQG01024455.1:0-26355 GCA_015106755.1 Etia nguti | reverse complement strand
TGCTCAATGGGTGACATGTCTGGTGAGTATGCTGGTCATGCAAGAACTGGGATGTTTTCAGCTTCCAGGAATTGTGTACAGATCCTTGCAATATGGGGCCTTGCATTATCATGCTGTAACATGAGGTTATGGTTGTGGATGAATGGCACAACAATGGGCCTCAGGATCTCATAACGGTATCTCTGTGCATTCAAAATGCCAGCAATAAAATGCACTCGTGTTCGTTGTCCATAACATACGCCTGCCCATACCAGAACCCCACTGCCACCATGGGCCACTCGATCCACAATGTTGACGTCAGCAAACCGCTCACCCACACGATGCCACACACGCTGTCTGCCATCTGCCTGGAACATTGAAGACCGGGACTCATCCGTGAACAGAACGCCCCTCCAACGTGGCAGACACCATCGAATGTGAGCATTTGCCCACTCAAGTGGATTATGACGACGAACTGCAGTCGGGTCCAGACCCCGATGAGGACGACGAGCATGCAGATGAGCTTCCCTGAGATGGTTTCTGACAGTTTTTGCAGAAATTCTTTGGTTATGCAAATGGATTGTTGCTGCAGCTGTCCGGGTGGCTGGTCTCAGTCAATCCCTGAGGTGAACATGCTGGATGTGGAGGTCCTGGGCTGGTGTGGTTACATGTGGTCTGTGATTGTGAGGCCGGTTGGATGTAATGCCAAATTCTCTGAAATGCCTTTGAAGACAGCTTATGGTACATAAATGAACATTCATTTTACAGGCAACAGCTCTGGTAGACATTCCTGCAGTCAGCATGCCAATTGCACGCTCCCTCAAAAGTTGCGACATCTGTAGCATTGCGCTGTGTGATCAAACTGCATATTTCAGAGTGGCCTTTTATTGTGGGCAGTCTAAGGCACACCTGTGCAATATTCATGCTGTCTAATCAGCACCTTGACATGCCACACCTGTGAGGTGGGATGTATTATCTCGGCAAAGGAGAAGTGCTCACTAACACAGATTTAGACAGATTTGTGAACAATATTTGAGAGTAATAGGTCTTTTGTGTATGTAGAAAATATTTCAGATCTTTGAGTTCAGCTCATGAAAAATGGGAGCAAAAACAAAAGTGTTGCGTTTATTTTTTTGTTCAGTGTAATTTCATTTTGTGCAACTGATTACATATTTTTTTCATTTAAATCGAACGGGTTATTTTTTTAGTATACAGTCTAGAAGTTTATGCTCTTGTTTAAACTTCTTTTGCTTCATTAATCTGCCCCAATATTATAGGGTTCTATAGTATTAAAAGTGGTCTTAAGTCACTTTTTGAACTATGAATTTTCTATTAATAAAATCAATGATTTCAGCCAGTAAGCTAGCAGTAGCAGTTAAATTGCCCCTCCACAATCTTGTTCCAATCATAGTAGCTTCTGGCTCAAACTAATATGGCAGTTAGTCTACTGCACTTGAGCTTCAGGGCATAAATTGATAGCTGGTCAGTTTCCTTCAGGATTTTTGTATAGTCACCAGCATAGGTGACATGACTTTTGGGACTGCTAAAGCACTCCTGAATTTTATGACAGCACGCCTAAAAATAACTGTAGTAGCTGCAGTAGTAGTAATGTATTTTAGTAAAATTTTCTAACATTGTCTTCTAATCGCCTAAATAAAAATCATAAAGAGGAATCAAGAGGTAATTTTATGACACATATCAGTAATTCTGATTTAAAACACTAACTGAAACATAGAAAACATGCAAACTGCTCTGATAACGCACTGACGTGGCTGTGACTTGCAAATTCTCTGCTTATTTTTATTTTTTCTCTAAATAGTGTCAACAATGTTAGCAAATGTAGCCTAAATCACTAGAGATTATTAGCTAAATTTAGTTTTGTGAGCCGTTAGTCTGCTGGCATATCTGTAATTGCCAGCAAAGGAGCTACTTTATTATTTCAGTTTGTTAAACATTTCAATTTCTATTCTGTTTAAATTGGGCTTCAGTGTTTATTAAACATTTCAAAAATAGGACAAGATGGTAATAATACCATAAAGTCTGAAGTTCCTCTGCACAAGATTACTGTTCAGTGAGTTGCCAGCAGGTATTAGGGACACATCATCTGTTGTGATCCTTAGCATCACCGTTCCAGTACAGCTCCAGTTCCAGGTAACAGCAAGTCAAAAGGATGTTACCTGTCAATGTCCAGCAGCAGTCTGAATTCATTTCAAATATTGCTATAAAGTGATCTGGATTAGTTTGTGTCTTCTATTGGTTTGTAAAATCTGTATCACTGTTACATTTAACATTTGCGTCTGAGCACAAAGTCTGAGAGAGGAGGACAGAGAGAGAGAGAGCAGGATGAAGACAGCAAAGACAGAGAGCACAAGAAACATGTGGACACATAGTAAAGGTCAGCAAAAAGTTATAACTGTTTTGCCCATTTCCAGAGCGATTGTACAAGAGCAGGAAGAACATGGTGAGTAAATGGGCAGGTAGTGAAGTTAGCTGGAAAACAATAGTTATTTTTACCAAATAAGTTGACATGCGTTTGTGTGCTTTCCAGCAGCACACTTAAAAATATCAGTGGATGTTCTAAAGACCATATACATTGATATGAATAGTAGCCTTTGACAGGATTCAGTATCATTTTAAACATGACATAAACAGGACATCTGCAACTGCATTGATGTCACAGACTACAAATCCATTCTCCACTTGTGAATTTTGGGATTGCTCTGTTGCTCTGTACAGAGTTTGCACATTAAAAGTCTAGTATCTAACTTTATTTTAAATAACAAAAAATGCTTCTAGTTTAAGTTTTTGGTTTAGTTTTAATTCACTTTAATAATCTTGCATAATCTTTGTGCTCCTTTGAGGTTGGTTAAAATCTCAAAGGTTCCTCTATGAAGGGCAAACTCAGATATCAAAACATATTGTAAGAATGGAGCCGACATTCCATTACCATCTACTCAATGTAGCAACCAATCTGTTACATGACTAAGTGTGGATGTATGATTCTTTGTGTGACAGGAAGAAAAATCTGTGTCTACATTAATATTTTTAAGAGTTGCCTTTTTCCCCAAAGCTAACAGTTGATTCTTCCTGTCACTGCTAGTAAATCATTCCAGCTGACCTGACCTGCAATAATAATAATTCAGACTCCAAAATAGTTTCAAATTGGCAACTTCAAGCAGGAATCAATCTACCTTGCACAGTAAACCTGACCCTAATAACACAGTTAGTAGTAATATTCGGTTTAGCAATATAAAACAGACAGTATGTACACTGCTATGTACTCACAGATATAGTAGTACTCATGTCCTGGCCTGAACTCGAAGCCCAGGCTAAAGGGTGTAAAGAGCTGAAACTTCTCAGAGAACTTGAGTGGCCCATTGGGGCTCTGTGGTCTGTTACATTCCCAGCGTTTAAAACCTTTTCTGTGGTGGTCACAGGTCATGTATCCATCATAGTTCACCATGTACAACACATAATGCTCCATGTGCACGGCTGACTCTGCCGCCTCGTAGTGAGGACAGTAGATATCCAGGTAGTCATTGATTGCCACCTCCACTGTGTACTCACCCCGAAAAAACCTGAGGAAGAGAATAAATTTGGTCATTTCTCTTTTATTTAAGATAAGAACACAGAATCCAGAATACATGTTTATGTCACATGAGTAATACATGACTTATAGAGGTGTAATGGTGAAACTACAACCTGCAAGCATCATTTAAACTTTCAGTTAGACATTAAACTTTATTTGTTTATTTATTGATTTAATCAACTTTTGGAGATTTTTTGTAGGCTTGGATTTTACAATCTGAACATTTTTTTAGATGTTCAGTATTAAATAGTTACAAATGTTTGTTCCATACACACATAAAAAACATTGAAATGGTTTTCTAATTCAGGCTCAGTAAACTGTGAGCCATAAACAAGCCAACAAACAAAACAGACCACTCTTTTTTAAAGTCTTTAAGTTTTCAAACTTTAATCTGTAACACAATGGGGACAGTCTGAACTTTTCAAAATCAGCATATTTAGGGACAGTATTTTGAATACTCTGAATACTTTTACTGAAGATTTAAAAGTAAAGTTTTAATAAAGTTATAAAACATTTTGTTATTAAACAGTGAGCAAACAAGTTTTTTAAATTAATAAATTCTTGACAAAAAATTTAATATTTAATTTTTAAATTAAATATTTTGTTAAACAAATAACAAACCAGTTAATTTGCTAATCATTCATGCTTTATTATTTCAGTATCCGATATACAAATTAGAAAAAAAAAACTTTCAGGTTTGGGTCCCTATCCCTGTCTGGGAGACACCCAAGGCACTCTCAATCTAGCCGAGAGATAAGAATGAGACAGAACTCCTAGGATATGTGGACTGCATGTTGCTTGAAAGTGAGGAGAAAAAGTTTTTATTTAAATTTGGGCCAGCATTACAAAAAAACTGCAGTGGGACAATGTCATCAGAAAGAACAGGAGTGACATAGAATGTCAAAGAATAAAGTTAAGTTTATCCATATAGTGCTTAGGGATGGAAAATTTTAAAAAAAGTTATTTCAATCCTTTTTTGAGAAAACTTGTGTCCATGATATTGGAGGAGAAATTATGTTATTCACTGTATCAAAGAGAGCCTTAGGATTCATTTTTCCTACTGCATGTAGTTTAGAGATGTACAAGGCTCATTGCATTTTGTACCATGCCATTAAAGATAGACAAGAGACAAGTGAAGCATGTGGACCTCAAGTTTTTTTTTGTAGTTTTTCACAGGTGCTCAGTTTTATGGCAAATCCACCAACAATCATTGATGGATTCAGTGATGCAAGGAGGAGATTTAATTCTTCCGCGTTGTCTATTCTGTTTACATTATACATGCTCCCCTTGGGCATTAACATTATAAGGCTTATGAAACATTTTCACTGCTATGCAGATGACACCCAACTTTAACTATCCATGAAGCCAGAAAACACACTGCAGGGATGTCTTAAAGACATAAAGACCTGGATGACCTCTAACTTTCTGCTTTTAAATTCAGATAAAACTAAGATTATTGTACTCTGCCCTAAAAATCTTAGAAATGTATTTTCTAGCCAGATGCTTACCGTGGATGGCATTACCTTGGCCTCCAGTAACACTGTGTGGAATCTTGGAGTTGTTTTTGACCAGGATATGTCCTTTATATACACATATTAAACAAATATGTACGACTGCTTTCTTGAATTTGTCAACATCTCAAAAATGAGAAACATCCTGTCTCAAAGTGACACTGAAAAACTAGCTCATGCATTTATTACTTCTAGGCTGGACTACTGTAGTTCATTATTATCAGGATGTCCTAAGAACTCCCTGAAAAGCCTTCAGTTGATCTTAGTTTTGCATTTCAGGCTCCAGGCTTCTCTTGCTTTTAGTGAATGGGATCTATGCAGACTGAAGGAAAGTCTAGAGACACTGCTTCTTTTTCTTTTATTGTTAAAAGAAACAAATGATTCAATGTAGTGCTACTGTGTTGCAACAAAAACAAGCCTTCACAAATCATGTATTGATGATCACAGATCACGATCTTGTATTATTGTGGGGTCTTTAGCTTGCAATATAAAGTGCGTTGAGGGAACTGTTGCTGTGATTTAGTGCTATATAATAAAAATTGAATTGAACTGAATTGATTCATTACCACAAACACAACTGCTTTTTTAACCTGTTACTTGTACGGTTTATTTAAATGCAGACACACAATGCAGACTGAACAAGAGTCAATAGCAGAATAAGCTGTATGGCACTGGCAAAGAAGATTTGGCAATTTTTTCATGGGTGCAATCCACACACTCAACTCTGCTGTTCAACCCCAAAATGCATTTTCTTTACAAATGTGCCCCCATTTAAGGGGAAATAAGCAGACATTTCAATGGTAAAAAATTATTGCTAGTGTAATCTCTTACCTAGGGACTACATCTCACAAACCTGTAACACATGGCATTATAATTATTTAAGGTACTTTAGGGGGTCACTTCAGAGTTCAATGACTTAAGTTGAATCATAGCACTGATTATTCCAATATCACCTGAAAGTAGCATCAAAATGTAATCCTGATTAAATTTGGGAGGTGCATAAAGGCAGCTATTGTTGCAGAGAGGAAGGCAACTTTCCTCTGCCTCACCCTCTTTGTCTTTTCTAACACTATTAGCAAAGTGCAGCTTAACTCATTTAGCTGAAGGATCAGGTGACTCTAACAGCTCACAGAGCAGGAAATTCATTCGCCGAACTGTGCCCCTGCAGCTCTCACATCATCACTTATCTCTCTAATGGAGTAAGGTTCTTGGTCTGTCCCAATGTGATTACTGGGGTCACTACCACAATCATCAGCATTATCTTAAAAGCCACAATGATTAGTGGATTAATTGGTTAGAAAACTGATAGAAAAATCATCAGAAATTATTGGGGGGAAACATTACAGCAACTTTAAGCAGAATAGTGGGGGAAAATGGCTTGTTTTCTTGCCAGATGTCTTTGTAAAGTCAACCTTTACAACTTGATATTTCTAACTCTGACAGTTTTGTTTTATAAATTCCATCATTACAAAATGAACAAGAGCAGGCAGTCTGAGACTGCTTAACTCTCAAATCAGGATCCAGAATATTTTGTGATGTAATTTTTTATTATTTTTTTTCTTCAAGATGATGATTTTTGAAAAATTATTTTATCTCAATATGCAAGACAAAAGAATATGGAAATTGTCATGTAAATGAATTCAAAACCTTTTTTTCCCCAGTAATCGCACTAGAATGTAACTAAAGAGTAATCCTGTTTAGTTGGATCCCTAATTATCACCAAAGCTGTAAAAATTAATCAGTAGTTCCCAGCAGATCCCAGCATAGATTGCTGTCATTACTTCGTAATTACAGGGAATTGTGTGTGCAATTTTGAGGAATTGTTAAAATCCTTTTTCTCTTATTTATTAGTTAGGAGCCTAGGTTAGAGATTTGTCTTTTTTTGCCTTTTATTTTAGGTTAGCCAAGAATAAAGAACACAAGACTTTTGTTTGTTGTTTTGGCATTTGTCACTGCTGAAGCAAATAAACTGCTTCTTGGCATCTTTATTTGTTTGGTGTTGCTGGCCTCATGTCTCATGTTATGTCCAGGTTACCCCCTAGGCCAGGGATGTAATAATGAATAATTGTGCAGTAAATATGTGCA
Organism: Etia nguti; assembly: GCA_015106755.1. Classification (NCBI taxonomy): domain Eukaryota; kingdom Metazoa; phylum Chordata; class Actinopteri; order Cichliformes; family Cichlidae; genus Etia; species Etia nguti. The sequence goes on along the minus strand of VUQG01024455.1, from coordinate 19,191 downwards.
TAATGACCATCGGGTGGGGAATTTGTTAAGTAGTCCAACTGGATAGAGAAAGAAACGTCTCTTGTGCTGTGAGGCATTCAACTAGATTCTTTCCCCAGATGGACTAGTTTCAGGTCATAATAAATAATAATGTACTGATGTTTATATAGCAGTTTTCAATTTTTACTGACCACATAAAGCACTTTAGAGCTATATTTTTTATTTAAATGTCGTTAGCCAGTTAGTATGCATGTCCTCTGTTTCTCAGTAAGCTCCACCCCTTGCACATCACATCAAGTTTCAAAGCACTATGATGGCATTTGCTTGCTGTTCTCATGAGAAGTTTTTGTTGAGTCTGTGCTGCTAGTCGCTCATTGAAGTTAGTGATTAGTGGACTTCATTTCTGTGTTAGCTGGCATTGCTCACTGTCGAGACCATGAGGCCATGAGGCAAGGCACTTTTGCATAAAAGTCAATCACCATATTTCACTTAGAAGCTTCTATGCATTTTTAAAAATGTAGTGAATAGAGAATAAAACAACTAACACTAGTTTCTTTATTTAAAAAAGGCATAGGAGTAAAAGCAGAAAAGATATCTATCCAAAGAAGTCGCCCGGCAGACTCCCCCAGAACAACATCGTCGACCGGTAAAGACTTTGCAGACGTTCTGGATTCAATCGATAGGCGATCGTTCAGCTTCTATGTGAGCATGTCTCTGGTCGAGATTCTAAACTGTGAATTCCAATCCCTGAGAGAATCTTAAGAATTCAGCCAGCAGAAGGTGAAAACGCAGCTGAACGCTCGCTACAGGACTCTAAGCGGTCAAGTCTCTAAGTGAAAATATCACATGTAGCTTATCCATATCACCCAGCTCAGTGAAGAAAATAAAAAATTAAAAGAAACTGCCATCAATCTCCAGCCCCGTAGCATGAGAGATAACCTGGTGCTTTCAGGAATCCCAGAGTCTGCTGGAGAGGACGCAGAAGTTACTGTAAAAACTTCATTAAGACCCACATGAAGCTTCCGGAGGACACCGTGAAGAACATCTGTTTTGAAAGATCCATCAGACTGGAGCGGTTTCCTGGTGCCCAGAAACCGCGTCCTTTTGTGGCCAGATTCTGACATTTCAGCAGAAGGAGTTGGTGATGAGTTGCAGCAGGGAGCTAAAAGGAATGGACTTTAGTGAAAACGACCAGTTTTCCAAAGAGATCATGGAGTGACACAAGGTCCTATTCCCAGCACCTTCATTCAGAAGGGCTCCCATGCTGTCATTGCCATGGACCTGCTCTACATGAACGGACAGCTCTACCGTGACCCCAGAACCACTCCCTGGTGGTATCAATGCATTCCAGATCTCTCCTCCTCTTCCATTAATATCTATGTAGCTTATCCATGTCATTTCGCTAATTTAACGCAATGTCATAACAGACAAAACACAGTCAATCTCAGCAGCGTAAAAGTGTAGATTACAATGATCTCGTTTGCTTTCAAGTTTTCCCTTTCATCCGTCCTGCATGCGATTTGTGTGTTTTTCTTACTTCTCCCTTCTCTCACTGCACCGATCGGCTGTTTTCCTGCGCAGTCACACACAGAACACCCTTTACCTTTACACCTCTTCACGGCATGATCAGGTACATTTGCACTCAGTGTCAGCTGTTTTCTGGGAAGCAGGAAAAGCTGTGATGAGAGGTAAAATAGTTTCATTCTCATCACATAAAAAGAAAAGAGAAAACAAACGTATTCAGGAATTAGAAGAAATGATCAGAAGAATATGTGTCCTCCTGGGAACAGGAAATACTGAGAAAAATACGTAAAACAAAACTAGAATTAAATGACATTATCAATAAAAAAAACCCCCTCAATTCTTAGTACAAAGACTTTGCTTGCAAAATTTTGAACATGGTAACAAAACAGGTCGATTTCTAGCAAACCAATTAAAAATAAATAAAGAAAAAATGACTATAGGTGCCATTAAAGACTTATCTGGGAACACACTATAAGACTCTGAGAGAATAAAAAACACTTTCAGGGACTTTTAAAAAACGTATATATTTATTACAGATAAACCCATCTAAAGGCAAAATTGATCAGTTTCTTGATAACAGACAAATAAATAAATTATCAGAAAGTCAAGCAATAGCACTGGCTTCACCACTGACATCAGGTGAAATCCAGGAAGTCCTGAAAAGTATGCCCAAGTCCAGGTCCAGATGGATTTCTAGCAGGATTCTACAAAGAATTCTGGACAATTCTGGCACCAGTATTCCACAGAATGCTGCAGGAAATCAAGGAAAATGGCACCACATATGAATTCTACCAACATTAGAGTCCTGCTAAAACCAGGCACAGACCCTATTTCACCACCATCTACTGTACAATATCCCCCTATTAACGACCTTAAAGAACTCTCAAGAAGATTAGAGAAGATAACCCCCCTCATAATACATCCTGACCAGACTGGTTTCATAAAAGGGAGCAACTCATCAACAAATACAAAAAGATTACTTAATTTGATAAACTATTCATGCAGCAAAAACACTGTAACTACAATATTGTTTCTAGATGCAGAAAAAGCATTTGATAGAGTTAAATGGAAATTTTTATTTGCTACTTTACACAAATTTGGTTTTGGAAACTCTTCCATAAACTGGTTAAAAATATTATATTATATTATAATTTGTTTGCTTTCCTGGTAGATGGACCTGGTCTGTCTATTGTGAGTCTACTGTGAACTTTTACCACCAAAAATATAGGCTCGCTTTTCATTTATTTATCCTGCCTCCATATGCCTTTATTTGTCTCTTCTCTTATTTGTCTTTTCATCTTAGAATTTATGATGCCGGCATTTGTAAAAAATAAATAAATAATAGGAGTGTGGAGGTGTGAATGAAGCAATGCTATCTCTTAGAAATGACATTGTCATTATTATAGTTGATTAAAATAAATGCTAGAGTCTTACAGTTACATGTGAAACAAGTTGCTTATGAAACAAAATTAAAAGCTGCATACAAATATGTCGAGATTTATTGGCTACTTATATTCATTAAATAAAAAAAAGTCTTCAATTTATTAAATGTTACATATTCTTAAGAACATAATTCAATAAACCAAGTATGCATGTGTGTGGAATAGTTTTTCATTTGAAGATCATATTTTGTGATGTTTTCATGTGATTAAATTGAAGAAAGTGGAAACGGACCCAAAGCAGGTGATGCAGAAAGTGATTCAGGGTTAAATCACATATTTAGGCTTATTTAGTCATTTTAACTTTCCTGGTATTTTCTTTTATATATACTTCCAAAAAATATTCACCCATCCAAATAATTCTGGTGTTCTAATCATTTCTGTGGCCACAGGTGTATAACATCAAGCACCTAGGCATGCAGACTGCTTCCATAAACATTTTCAACATTTATTTTTGAATTCCATTCAAACCAGATGAATGAATGAATGAATGAATGAATTCCAGAGTGGCCCCGTGATAGGATGCCACCACTCATTAAATTTCCTCACTACTAAATATTCCACAGTCAGCTGTTAGTAGAATGATTACATAGTGGACGTGACTGGGAATGACAATAACTTTCTGCAGAATCAATTGCTACAAATCTCCAAACCACAGTTTGGAGATGTGTTCTCTGGAGTGAAAAATCGCACTTCTCCATCTGGCAATGTGAAAGAGGAGTCTATATATATATAAAACCTGACATGTTGAATTTACCATGAATAAAATGATTACAACAATTGTTTTTCGTTTTTCATGGCTCTGTTTAGCTTCTGGTTTAATTACTTTTTATAAACATATTAACATATTAAACATATTAATAATCTGAATAATTAATGATCAGATTAGACAATTAGACAATTGGGTGAACAGCTTCAAGATTTTCTTCTTTTTATTACTAATATTTGTGAGATCATATTTCAAATCAAAAATATATTAAGAGTTACAGAATTTTTAAAATTAATTTTGAAATTTGAAAGCTGACTAGATACATTATTTACAACTATTTGAAATAAATTATTTGAAAAATTGTTTTATTTTAACTGATATTTTAGCTCAGATAAATTTCTTCCTTTGAGGTTTTAGACATCCAGGTTATTTCCTTAAAAATATAAAAGTAAGGTCTCAGGTTTTTTTCCAAGTATTGAAAAAATAACATTTAATGATAATTAAAAAAGTTTAGACTGTTAATGTAATAATTCATTTAATTATTTCAATTGTTGTTTTTATTTATTTTTATTAATTGCAAGGACTGTTATAAAGTAACAGTCTGTCATGAAATCCATAAGATTTATTTCATTTTTTTGCTTACTGGAATTAGGGTTGCATAAACGTAAATAATTTATTGCACTTTTATTTTATTAACTTAGACTTTTGGAACACAAACAGATGAAGTATTTTGAAGCTATCACTATGGGTAATTCCGAAAAACATTCTCACTGTTTTCGCACAAAAAGTAAATGACCGCAGCCCTCTGTGCATAAATCGAACCTGAGATCTGATGACGAGTGACAGTCGTCCAGTTTTCTTTCATCTCTGGGATTTTGGGGAATGATGGTGCTATTGTTGAATGCAGAGTGTGATTGGTGGAGCATGTCAACTGCTGACAGCTGGCACAAAGACAGTGGGTGGGAGGGGTGGTTCACGGTGGACCATTGCCCAGCCATTTTCTCAAGCCCAAACTCAGTTTTTCCACAGGTTAGAAAAAAAAAATCCTGTCTGGCTGAGTCTGAATGTCAGCTAAATAAAATGAAATCTCAACAATACATTAAATACAACATTTAGAATCTGATATTTTATTCATTTACTTTTTTAGTTTATTTATTGCTTTCTGGTTTTAGTAGCTTTTAAAAAGTGTAATTTGTTTTATAGTATCCTCACTTTTTCAAGATTTTTAAAAATAATAATAATTGTAGAAGTCTGGTTTTACACTTTGACTTGTGAATATGTGCTGCTTTCTTATTAATACCCTTTGAGGCCGTGCTGCTTTATAAAGTTTTTGTTCTTATTATTAAATAGACAAACGTGCATGCTACAGATGATAATAGTATTAGTACTAAAAGAAGTCCTTGTGGGAAGAAAAAGTAACTGTTCCATATTTTCTTACTTTTCTCACTATTCTCTTACTTTTTTTCTTGTTTAAATGTTAAAATATATAAATCATCAATCGTCAAAGTATGTTTCAATAAACTGTGTGGGCTTAACAGAAGTACGTCTTTTATATAGTTTCGACATCTACAACTTTGCTGATTATAGTTTTAAAATTTGAAAATAAAGATTTTACATACATTGAAATAAATATTTTGTAGTTTCCTTAATCTGTGTGTGTGTGTGTGTGTGTGTGTGTGTGTGTGTGTTTCTGTCTTTATTAAAACCATCAGTATTTATACAACAAAAGCATAAAAAAGGCATAAAAACATTATGTGCCAATTTTTATCATAACCATTGACAATATTTGTTTTTTTTTTAACATTTATTCTTTAGTGTTGTATAACAATATTGGTCCTGAAACCTTTTATTGATTATTATGATTATCTTTCTGGAAGACAGGTACAAAATCTGTACCTTAGCATGATTACAGCTTTCTCAGATTGTTTTCGATCTGTTTCACTTTTGGGCTGCAAACAAAGTTAATTTGATTTGTTTTCATTTAACTATCGAGTTGGCTCACATCAAATATTTAATATTTATTTAAACTGCCAGGTTTTTTCTGTTTTTTGTTTATTTTTTGTCTCGGCCTGTGGATCATCTTGAATTTAAAGGGCTGTAACGCCAGATAACACCGGGTGTTCCAGGATTGGCATCCTTCATGTGGTCGAGCCATTGCACGGGCATGTTCTGGGCAGAGGGTGAATGAGCGTTCCAGGAGGTAATAGCGAAGGGAGTCGACCACCCACCGGATTGCCAGGCATTCTTTCTCCACTGTGCTCTATTTGCTCTATCGCTCCGTCAGTTTCCAGCTAATGCACAGGATAGGGCGTTCGACCCCCCCTTACCTGCCAGGAAAAAACGGCCCCCAGCCCTCTGTTTGAGGCATCTGTCTGCAGGATAAAAGGGAGGGAAAAGTTAGGAGTGTGGAGCAGCAGCTCCCCACAGAGGGCCTTTTTCACCCACACAAACGCCGCCTGGCATTTCTCCATCCACTGGACCAGATCTGGGGCACCCTTTCAGGTGAGGTCAGTCAAGGGAATCTGCCAGTAGCCCTTGATTAAATCCAGTGTCGTAAAAAAATGAGCTGTGCCCAACTGCTCCAGGAGCTCATCAACCCAAGGCATGGGGCAGGCACCAAACTGTGACACCTCATTCACCTTGCAGTAGTTGACACAGAACCGTATAGACCCAACTTTCTTCACTAAAAGATCTATGGGGTTACACCACATGCTGTGGGACTCTTCTATCACGCCCATTTTCAGCATTTTGGTCAATTCTGTCTGAAAAAATTGGTCTTTTATGTCCAGGTAGCCTGTAGGGCAGTGAATTACCCGCCAGGCAAGGCTGGGTTTCGAAATGGTGCTCTATGAGATTCGTACAGCTGGGAAAAACGCTTTTGCAATGCAGCAACATCCGCTCTCTGGGCCTGTGTGAGATGGTTATCACAATAGAGGGAGGCAGGGACGGTGGAATTTGGCACCTCCAGCCCCAGCTTATCTCTCTGCTTAACCAGGCTCACCAGAGAAGGGGTTTCAGCCTCTTCCCATGCGTTTAGGAGGTTGAGGTGAAAAATCTGAGTGGCTCCTCCCCTGTCCGACCGTATCACTTCATAGTCAAGTCCCCCACTCGTCGCGTGACCACAAAGGGTCCTTGCCACTTGGCGAGTAATTTTGAGCTTGAACATGCAAGAAATACAAACACTTTATCTCCCAGTGAAAATTGCCTGAGTCTAGCCCCTCTGTTGTACAGGCAGTGCTGACGTTCCCGGGCTTGGAGCAAATTCCATCATGACAACCTCCCCAATGTGTGCAGCTTTGCTCTCAGGTCCAGGATGCAGTGAATCTTATTTTTGGCCAGGTTTGGACCTTCGTCCCAGTTTTCCTTAATTAGGTCCAACAGGTGCTACATGCTGATCCAAACTGATTTAATGCCCAATAATTCGTTCAGCTCTTTAAGTGTGCGAGACATGTCCCCTGGTCAGTCAGTATCTCTTTTGGGATACCGACTCGAGAGATGACCTATAACAGCGCCTGTGCCACACTCTTTGCAGAAATGTTGCACAGCGGCACTGCTTCGGGATATTGTGTTGGATAATCCACCAGAACTAATACGAAGTGATATGGCCCGTTGAGGTCCATGCCAATGTGCTCAAACGAACATTATACGTTCCAGAGTTTTGTCATATCCCATATGCCCTGCCATCAGGTTATAATGAGCCGCCTGAAAAATCATTTCTCGGTGGTGGCCGATGACAGCGGATCCATCGTGCTGTCTCTCCGGCCAACCCTTCCATGAACTGCTCTAGGACCACCAGAGCCAGCTTCCATGCACCTCCTTCCGACGGTCCGGGCCACAGCCACCTCGCTGCTGCGTTGTGCAGGTTCTAGCTTCCAGCTTCCAGTGCAGTGTTATATTTTTAAGGCTGGCGTGTTTTGTAATATTAAGTTGGTGGGGCCCAAAGAGATTTTTTTTTTTTTCACGAGGCCCCAAATCCCAAATTTCATGAGGCCCCAGCCACAATATCTTTCTTTCTGTCTTTGTGCTTTGGAGGCAAACTCAGGTTTGTCCACTTCTTTATACATTTCATGAAGTCCAGTAGAATAGTTTCTGCAGTCTCCCTCCAAGAATTTAGCAACATCTGTGAGTCCTTTTATTATAGCTAGGATTAGTAGTCTGTATATTTATGTGTTTATTATTCTCTCTGATCCATTTAAAAATACAGCAAAAAACCTTGCCTGAAACAGGCAACCCCTTAAAGGGAGCAGCCAGAAGACAAAGAAAAAAAATGAAGAAGCAGAAGAACAGTTAAGATCCAATATTCATTAAAAAGTAACAGAATTCTTCAAACTACTGATAGTGTTGACTCTGTCCATGACTGAGGGGGCCAGCAAACACCTCGTCAGCTCCTCAATGGGTCCTCCACGGTCACTTGCCATGGTCTTATCATCACCCCAACACAGCCTGGATTATATTGCCCAGTGGCTGCTGGGAGTTCCACTAATCTGACTACTCATTAACATTTAACAAAAATTCTGCCAGGGGGACACAATGAAAGAGAATTAATTCTGAGACGCTAGAGATCATTTCTTTCTACACTGCATCTTGAATGGTTGAAGCCACTATTGTCATTGTTTGGCCCACTGACTGGCCAATCTAATGCAGTATTTCTTCTGCTGCATCAAATGAGCTGAACCTGCCATTCAGATCACAGTCCAGTGTGACGTTTTTGCAGTCTGTTATGATTTAAGGTGCCATCTGCTGCGTGTGGAGGTGTTTGTTCATTGTGTTTTATCAGGTCCAAAATCAACACCGTTGTTTATTGGGACATTTTAGAGCTCTTCATGTTTTCATCCAGTGACTAGCTGTATGCAGGTGCCGATTTCCTTTTCCACCAGCATCTACTCACAGTGTCAAAAGTACTACCAAATGATTTGCTGAATATCTTATAGGGAGAATAATTTAAATTGGCCATCCAGCTCACCTGACCTAAGACAATTTAGTTTTTGAATCATATTTATTAGACCACAGATGTGTGAGGTTGTAAATATTTTCCTAACAAATTTAAATAGGCAAGAAGCAAGTTAGTAGGATAGCCAACAGAAAACCAGTGATTTGTGGAATTATTTTCGTGACACTGCACAGGTGTAACTTTATATTTTTTTACTGTCTCAGTTTTTTCTGTTGCACTAGAAAATCCCCATGCACCCAACTCACATCCAGTTACAGAGGGGGCTGTGCTGTTTGTCTAGCTTAGAAAGTTTTTGTGAAGATTATTTGATCATGTTGTAAAAGGTTAGAAGGATGTACTGTTTTTTGATTTTATGATGTTTTCACAAAGCTGAACTTGTTTAAAACTTTCCACAGTTAACTGTAACAGCAGCTAAAAACAGCAGGTAATTTATTCAGCATCAAATTGGGGTGCAATGATTAGCTGGACAAAACCCTTAAATCGATTTGTGTTGCCAGTTTCTCTGACAGGTGGGTTTAACTTGAGACAGTTGGTGACTTCGAAAAGTACCTCTTATCTCCTGATTGTAAGACGGGTTGGAAAATAGAGTAAAAGAGAAGAGAAGAGAAAAGTTATGTGCTCAGAAACGGAACGACCTTACACTAGTCTCCTTAACATTGTGACACCGGCTGTCTGTCGTATTGAAACTACAATGTGCAGAAGGACTGGACTACATGGACTATGGATTAAAACACACATCTTACTTCATCACATGTTCCAGACTTGTTGTTTTATGCAGGTCATTAAACAGGAACAGCCTTTTTAAAATATCCCTTCATTAAAAAGGTTGGAATTTTAAATTGTATGTGTTTTAGGAGAAGAATTTAAATCAGTGATGATTGGAAAGGTTTCTGCCACACAATTTACTGAAAATGGAAAGAAATCTAATGCTGAAAAAATAATGTCTTATGCATGTTGTGATAGTTGCTACTAGGAAAACTGTTTTTAGGAGGGGAAGATCAGAAAAATTGAGTAATCAGTACTTTGGATGAGTCAAAGCTTTGAGCACAGTGCCAAAACTCTGTTCCTAAAACTTTACTCCCCTTCTCGTCATAGATCTGCCAATACCTATTTATGCCACACACTAGTTTGTTCTTGTTTCTCTGCCAAAACCGCCCTCTTCTTTATTTTTGTTTGCCAACCTCTCTCAAAAGGCAACTCGAGCATCTGCCAGGTCCAGAAGCCACCACCAATCTTTGATGAGGCATTCCCCAAACAGCATCCTCTGGCCTAACTTGTTGATTCATTATCAAAACACGTCTGTCATTCTCATTTGGGCTTGATATCCTTGCCAGTGAATTGTATTTAGTGTGAAAAATTTGTAAATTGACTGGATTTCATAGACAATCTGGCATTCATAATAAAGTCTGAAGATTAGATAGATTACAGGAGTTCCGCAGAAGAAAAAAAAACAGGTCAGTGGAAGAATGTTGCAAAATGACTTTTTTATTTAAATGATTTTTAAAAAAGCCTGTTCAGAATATTCACAATTTTTAAAATATGCTAGTATATCTGAGTCTGTTTCTCCTGTTTTATTCATAAAGGAAGCTCTGGCACTCCTTGGTTGTTTCAGATCACGCTCACTTGTCTCTCTGATAAACTGACTCACAGTGGGCTGACTGTGTTCACAGGATTTAACACTGTGAAAGGTGCCATGCTCTGCCGATTCGTTAATATAACAGGAAGTGGATTTCCATGATGATTGGGATGGAGAAACAAAGAACCACACACTGAATGTGATTTACTGACTAATCTGGTCAGACAGTAAGAGGAACTGCTGCTGTTCTTGAAACTGCTTTAATGTAACAATGAATGACATTTAATACTGTAAAAAAAACAAAAACAAAACACTGGTACACTGGACATTATTATGTTTATTCATGAAATAGTCTCCAATCATACATAGCAGTATTTTAAGTCATTTATGATTCAGATTCTAAGTCTAATATCATAGTGATTATTGAGGAAAAACGTACAACTAGTTTAGAATACAGCCACATAGTAATTGTATCTTTATTATTCAGCTTCACTGTTTTTCTATACAAGTAATTTTTGTATACTGATAGTAAGAAGAGGCTTAGAGGACTTTTTTTAAACAAGTTTATGTGTCAAACATCCAATTCAATACACTTACGTTGCTGATACGAAGTACTAATCCAAAGCAAATCATTTGAAAACTGCAAAAAAACTGACCAAACTATATAGCAGCACACATCACGCAATCATTTTGGTGTTTCTAAATCAGTGTGGGACTAGTTGGAATGTTAAAATAAAATTATGAAAGAAATTTTCATACAACATCATTTCAGAACTTTTGCATTGCGATAATTCCACCAAATCATTTTGTATCTAAATGATTTGGGACGTAATATAATTTGTATTACTCTCGCTGTCAAAATATATGATAACTTTCCTCAAGACTGAAAATAAAACAAAATAATGGTAGTTTAGAGTACATTAACATACTAAAATATATATAAAATATATTAATATACTAAAATATACATACATACTAAAACACACCTGCGGTATTCAAAGTAAAAATTAAGTTCTACAACAATTCTACAAAAATGTTTGTATTGCTTTAAGACAGAGTCTGCATAGGTTTTCATGTTTTCTGTTAAGCACATTGAGTTTGGATTAGAGGGGTCATTTGATCCCACAGTGTATATAGATGCTATTGCAGTACCCAGGGGGATGCATGATGAGTTTAAAGCAAGAAATCAGATAGCTGCTGGGTTTGAATCACTTTTCTGCTGGGTAACAATCAATAAAAATGTAGATTGGATTAATTACTTGTACTATAATCAGCAGAGATTCTTAAATTGCACAAGGGATGGCCTGAAGGGGCCATTGGCTGAGAATTCTGGGATAAACAACCCACTGACTGACTGGATGCAGAGTTATTTTGGAAAGTACAAGGAGTTAGTCATGACTATAATGATTTCTGTGGCTTGCTTTGCTGGTTTATTAGTGTGCTGTGGATGCTGCTGTATACCCTGCATTAGAACTAATTGATTAATTAATTAATTAATCATTACAGCACTAACTAAAGAAAATTCTCCATCCCCAGTGTGTGTGTGAGAGGAGATAGTCAGGCAGTGACAGGAGAAGGCAGGTTTCCATCCCTAGGTGAAGCTGCACCCAAGATGGAGGAGAAGAAGAGTGCCAAGAAGTTGGGACCAGCCTGAGTGCCTATAAGCGGGGCTAAGTCACAAACAACGGTCCTCCCCAACGGCTTATTGACCAATCAGATAATAGGACATTTTTCATATTTAAGAATGTGTACGGCTAAGTTAGGACACTCTCTTCCTGAAGTTGGCTGCAGCTAACTGCTTGCAGACTGTGGTTTTCTAACTGGAAAGGATCCATGTACAGGAATTATTTTGAAGTGCTTGAGGCAATAAATGAGTGAAAACTTGGAATAGGGCTGAAACGGTCTTTCACCTAAAAAACAAAACAAAACAAAAAACCCCAAAACAAACAAACAAACAAAAACATGCAACAGTGGCAAGAGATTATTTTAGGGTGGCAAATGTCACCCCATGCCACCTCACTAGAGCTGCCCCTGCTTGGGATACAGAACATATAGATTTATTGCTGAACTCAAACAAAGAATAAAAAAAAAGAAAAAGAAAAAAAAGAAAAAGAAAAAGGGTAAGAAAAAGGAACTATCAGGTAAACCGAGGATGGATGGGCAGACAGATGTCAGACAGACACTAGACAAGGCAAGGGAAGTAAACAGAACAAGACACAGAAAACAGCTGCCACAGTAAAACAGGAAGGCAGGACTGAATGGGGAACAAAGGTTAATTTGGCATAAGGGAGAAAAGGAAGACTAGACAGGGGAACATGGAAAGACAAAAAGGACACACCTAAATGAGAATGGGACACCAAGGAAGGGTGGCTGTAGCTGTGAAGTTTTTCACTCTAAATTCAGAGGTCACAAGGGACCGCCATTCTCATTCATAAATCTGCACCTTGTGTTGGAGAGCCTAGAAGACCAGAAAAGCAGATACACTGTGGTTTCTGGCTTGTTGTACAGGACACCTTTAAGGCTTAACATGTACATCCCTAACTGGGATAACGACACAGCTTTTACAATCAACACCTTACACTGAGGGACATCACTTGATAATAGGGGGTGACATGAATTGTGTTTTGAACCCTAAACTAGACTGGTCTTTAGCTCAGCCTGGGAACTTACAAAAATGTGAAATTGCTTAATTCTCACACTAGATTATCTTGCAATTTTGGATGTATAGTTTCCTCTTCCAATCAGACAGGCAGTATTCTCTTTTCAACCGTATACCAGTCATACTCATGTAGAGGCACAAATGACTTCTAGTAATGATAAAAATTGTTCATGTAATGCAGTCATTTTCTCAGATCACAGTCCCCTACTCATGAAACTACCCTTTCAAACTCAGCCCTCACCTCGCCAATTCTGGCAATTCAACAATCAGCTGTGATGGATCAAGGACACATCTAAAACCTGCAGGGACACCGGCCCTCGTGGACTGGGACTGGGGACCCCTGGTTTAGAGGGTAAGGAGCGAGCACCCAAATGCAGGATGTAAAGGGAGGCAGAAGATACAAAACTGAAAACTATAAACTGAGAAAGGAAACATAAACTGGACAACATACTAGTACAAAAACAGTGGGATGAGGAGAACAGAGACAGGACAAGGGGAGGCAGTGATAATGTATATACACTGAAGGGTAATTTTGGGAAGTGGAGACAGCTGGGGAGAATGAGACCCAGTTGAAGTAAAGCACAGGGTACAACATAAAGGAAGCAAAACTAAAAGCAAAGCACAAAAAACACTAACTTTCTAGGTAAAAGAGTGAGTGTGATAACTAAACAGGGAAGACAGACACATGAATGAATGAACTTAACACAATGGACTTGGCACAAGAGGAAGGAACACTAGGGTAGGAGTTAAACTCTACAGCAATTTGAAAGTTAGAACAAGACTAAATACACTAAAACGGCAAATACAAGAAGTAATATAAGCATTACGCAAACCTGGAAAATGGTAGACTATTTAAATAAACAAAATTAGAAAGTCCAAAAACTCATGTGACTGTTTTGCCTGGTTTTAGAGAAAGCCACTGAGTTGTCAATCACCAGGTTGACCCTTCACCCCGACTTCCCTGGGTGGACTCTCAACAGCTGTTCATCTGCTCCTTTCTTGTCATTGTGTCCTCTTTTCATTCAGTAAGAGAAGGTCTGAGCTGCTCAACCATTTCCATAATCTCCATTAAACACTTCAAATCGGTGCTTTAAGAGCGCTGCCATCTGCATAATCCCATTAACTCTGGAGCTGCAGCACCACAGCCAAGACAACGCCACTGCAGCCAGTAGGAGCTCCAGCTCAGGTGGAAGGAAAAAATAAAATAGAAAAGGCAGATTTAGTTAGTGTCAGGTTTTTGAATGAATAAAAGACAAGCAAAGGAGAAGCCTGACAGTTTAAGGCGGCAATGGAGGCTGAGCCAAATCTGCTCAAAGGAGACAAAATAAAAATCTTTTTAATCGGAAAACCTCATCCTGATGTAAATCCCTTGGTGCTCCCCCCTCTGTCTAGGGAAAAGTCCACTTACACAGTTTCCTATCTCTGCTTTCCACCTACTCTGATGATTTAGAAGGAAAACAGATTCAGTTTCTGATGACAAGAAAACTAGGTCAGATTTAAATTCAGACTAAAATCTGGGTGTTTCACAGCTGCTCTGACACTCATTAAAAAAACAAACAAACAAAAAAACCCTGGCTGATCAAACAACTCCGCTGGAGTCCTAGCAAATCTGATCTCACTGTTTCAAAAAAGGAAGAAAAAAAACCCTGAACCTTCAACAAAGCCAAAATAAGTTTAAAAGTTCCTCCAAAAGACAGCAGAGGAACAGAGAGTAAAGATCCTGGGGAGCCCTAAGCGCTCAGAAACAAACAAAATAAAAGATCTATCACAGATCAAAAAGTTAACGAAAAGTCGGAAAGTGGTTTAGTGATTAATAAACCACAGAGGCATCCGGAGGAAACACTAATGAACAACAATGAGCAAAAATAACTAGTTCTTTTTGCAGCTTTATTTTCTGAAGGTTAATAGAGGTCAATAATACGTCAAGTACAGCCTGCCTTTTTTAAATATATAACTATTTTTTTCCCCCAGGAAACAACTTCACACACTCTAAAAAAAACTTCCAACAATCAACAAAAAACTATTAAAACATGTTTGTTGCGTTTACCACTAACAGATAATTATGGGATGCATCCACGTATCTCTACAGTGTCTAAAAAAGCCAGACTTGTTGTTTAAACATGAAAACTTTTTCTCAGATTATAAATAGTAAATAGTGTTCCTGCTGTGCATCTAGAAACATACATATATGTTTCAGGACATGCTATATTCAAATTTTTGCATTAACTGGTTTCATAAAGCACCTTAAAACATCTGCTGGTGTGAACTGGCAGTTTATGCATAACACTGAATTGAAATAAATCAATAAATATTCTCTGAAATCAATACAAAAACTGCCTCTGTTGATACTTTATAACTTCATCATGAAAATCTATCAATATCCATTATTACATTAAATAAAATAAATATTACGCTGAGTCATGAAGTAAACTGTACAAAAAAATATATATGGCAGCAGGACGGTTGTGTGGTGATTAGCACAATCTCAAGATAAAAAACAGCCTCAGTTTGAATTCATTGGCTGGCTGGAGATTTTCTGTGTGTAGTTTGAACCCACACAGACATCGGCAGGACATGCAAAGACATGCATGGGGTGAGGTTAATTGGCAATATACAAATGGTGGTGGTGGGTGTGTATGTGTGTGTGGGGTGGGGTAGATTACAGCCAATACCCCTATCTCCTCCCTATCAGCCTATCACAGCGGGTTTACCATCAGACAAAGAAAAAAAACCATGCACTTAATTTTTGCAGCATGTGGCAGACACCAGCTCTGATGCATAGCAATTTAATAAGATGGTGGAACAACTCACCTCTGTAGGTAAAGAGTATTTCTAGCATTTGTCTGATATAATTTGACACAATTTTACCTCTGAAAAAGATTTGCATTTTGGCTTAATGACAAGCTTGAACTGAGCTGATCAGGTCATCCTGCCCATGTAGTGTGATCTCCACTGTAATGGGATTACAAGCGCTAAAAGTGAAAGTCAGATTCTCATTTGACATTTCTTTATTTGTGCCATAGACCGTTTCAAGACGTAATACTAAAAACCAGAGAGAGAAGATAAAATTTTCTCCCTGCCTTGAGTCTGGTCACAATCTTCATCATCACCTCAGTACATACATCTGTTACTGCAGATGGCTGTTACTCTGTTCTCTTCTACCATGGTTGATGGTTGAAGCAGTGGTTGTTTTTGTAAAAATGACGCTGTGCATTATGGCCAAACATCCCCACTTTGTTATCTGTTCTAGGGACACTGGGCCTCATTTACTAACAGTGTGTAAACAAAAATGTTTCGTATAAATTGTGTATACAAACGTTTCACACAAAAATCCATGATTTATCAATATTTTTGTACCTGAATTTGTTCATACTTTAGGAACTAATTTAAAGGTCTCTCTGACCATTAGTACAAACAAATGACAGCCGGGCTGCCTTAGGAAATTAAAAACACAAGTATTTAAAATGAATAGGCCTACTCCTTATACAGTTACCACTACTAATATTAACAATGATAATTACAACTGTTATTATTATTATTGCTATTATTATTATTATTATTATTATTATTGCTATTGTTATTATTATTGTCTTTGGGTCATTATTTACTGTTTTCCAAAACACCATAAACCAAAAGATGTTTAGAATTTACACAAAAACGCGTGTAAGGAAAAGGAAATACTATCACTACGAGAGAGGCCAGCCACCCTGCGGAGAAAGCTCATTTGTGCTGCTTGTATCTGTAATAGGGCTGCAACGATTCATCTAGTATTTCAAATGATTCGATTATAAAAATTCTCGACACAAAATGATGCCTTCGATGCTTCATTTAAGCCACGGCTCTGTAGCGCGCCACTGTCACCATGGAAACACGAACCCGAACGTTTCAGCCGAAAAATTGTTTAGACCCACACAATTTTAAACAAAAACTCTGTTAAGAGAAGAGCAGCAGTGATGATGAGGCTAGCACAGTTTAACGTGGAGCCAGAGTCTGCTTACACACTGCAAAGAGCGAAGAGGCGATGCCGTTACCGAGATGGTGAGCTCAGGTTGAGTGAAAGACAACGTGTTTCTAGCATTCAAAACAGCAGCGCTGTTCCTGTAAACACCATTAAAACCTTTACTGGAAAAAAACAAAACAAAACAAAACAGAGTTGTTCATCAAACCACCTGATCAACAAAACTGAGCTGCTCCATCCACCACCAATTGTTTTACACAGCAATAAAAATCTACAGTAGCCCTCCAGAATTAAGGCTACATGAAAATATGCAGATGAACTGTTAACTTAGTTTGATACCATGTTTAAATTATACAGCTTGCTGAAGGCTGACGGCAGCCATACATGAAAGCATACCTGCAGCAAGCAGGGACAAGTCTAAAGGGGGGCACGAGGTGTGCTAGACCATGTTTATTTCAACCTTTTCACAACATCTTGATGCATGCTCAATCATCCTGCTAAGTAAATCCCAAAAAGTTGACTCTGTTGATCTGGACTTAGCGTTTTCAGTGGGAGAAACATTTAGTCACCCATCCAAGTGACTTCAGTCTCAGCTGACTGTTTCCCCAACCTTTTAAACATACATTTGCACAATTATTGACACTACCACCAATGGGCTGTGAGGTCAAAAGGGAAAGATCATCTCAGAATTGAGGAGGGGGCCGAAGGTTACATCTTTCACCATCTTACTGTGCTGTGATAGCAGCCATTCCCCAACTCTCTGTGAAAAGTACCTATGGCCGCTGATCAGTGGTCATGGCAAATTGGATATAAATGATCAAGAAACTGACATCACTTTTAGCAGGTCTCTCTTCATCATGCCTGACTGGTACAGCGTCTGCATTGCTGCAGCTGTGTTGCCAAACCGTTTGCCACTTTAAGCACATTCCATTATCTTTTATCTCACCTTAAGAAAATTTAAGACAGGTTTATTTGCAATATCTTTCATTAAAAATATATTGTATCGTTGCTGGATGTCATCACTCACACTATAATTTCCTAACACAGAAATTCATTTGGATTTTTTTTCCCCATTGGAGAGTTTTTCATCTGGGTTGACAGATAACGTGTTACTCCCCCTCTACTCATCATCTGTTATTCTTCATCATATCTTTCTAAAACCCATCTTATTGCATACAGTTTGCAAATTGTAAGGAGATTCCACGAGACTGTTGTTTCTGAACAATTCTGATTTCCTAATATACGCATAGTGTTTAGAACAAAAATAGGCCAGTACACATTTCATAACTCCAATCCAGTTGTTAAGTGATGACGTATGAACCCTGCTTCCAAGTCTACTACTCCAACTACTCTGTGTTTATTAAGGCTGTTGTGTTTTTAACATGGTTTAATGGTTTGACTTTGGGACCAGAAGTGGAGTTTGGACCTAGAAACGGCTAATCACATCAGACTTAAAGACCGAATTGTGTTTTGCGTGCAAATCAGTTTTTGGATTTTTTTTGCGGTTGTTTGCTGTTTTGTGCAGGGTAAGAATGTTTCCATGTTAATATTAGTAAATTAGTAAACAAGACCCATTGTTCCAGAAGTCTTGTGGTTTGTTCAAATGGAGCTTTGTAAACCTAAGGCATACCATCATGTTCTTTTTGGAAAGAAGAGGCCGTCTCCTGGCAACCCTTCAAAACAAGCCAGTCTTTTGCAGGATCACAAACTAACTGAGGCCTAAAGACACAAATATGCAGGTCTTGCATTTTTGTTTTTTTGTTTTTTCGAAATTCTTCTGGGGTGTTTGGATGTCTACTCCTGGGAAAATTGGCTAATGTCTTGAATATTTTTGATTTTTTTTTTTTTTTTTACAATCTTTCACACTAATACATAACTACATAACTTCCCCAAATCTCTGTGATATTGAAGTAATAATTAACAACAGACCAGTCACCAACAGAAAGCCAATAAGCAGACCTCAGAGACCCACTTACAGTGGGATGCAAAAGTTTGGGCAACCTTGTTAATAGTCATTATTTTCCTGTATAAATCGTTGGTTGTTACAATAAAAAATGTCAGTTAAATATATCATATAGGAGACACACACAGTGATATTTGAGAAGTGAAATGAAGTTTATTGGATTTACAGAAAGTGTGCAATAATTGTTTAAACAAAATCAGGCAGGTGCATTAATTTGGGCACCGTTGTCATTTTATTGATTCCAAAACCTGTAGAACTAATTATTGGAACTCAAATTGGCTTGGTAAGCTCAGTGACCCCTGACCTACATACACAGGTGAATCCAATAATGAGAAAGAGTATTTAAGGGGGTCAATTGTAAGTTTCCCTCCTCTTTTAATTTTCTCTGAAGAGTAGCAACATGGGGGTCTCAAAACAACTCTCAAATGACCTG
>VUQG01024450.1:0-13661 GCA_015106755.1 Etia nguti | reverse complement strand
AAAGAAGCTCAACAGAGGTCAACGTGGCGGAGAGATATTGATCCCGATAATATATCAACTGCCGGTCAGCGGTGGGGGTAACGCGAGGGACAGAAAATCGTGAAAGACCAGCGCGCAATACTATAATCCAACTCTGCGTGGTGCGTCAAAGCTCTGCTCCCGAGAGTGTGTGATAGGGAGAGAGAGAACAGACGCAGCAGCAGACTAGCTCTCTCTCTCGCTCTCTCGCTCTCTCTCTCTCTCTGTCTCTCTCCCTCTCTCAGACAAATACAAAACATCCACGCATTGCGTTTTCCCTCAAGGTAGCAGCAGGTTTCCAGCTGGCCGTCAATCAAACAGCAACAGTTTGACCTCGGAAGGGGACTCTTTTTCACTGCAGTGTCCCGGTCACCTGATGCTTTATTTAGCTGGCTTCAGGAAGGCGACCGAGCCTCAGACTGAAAACTAATGTGGAAAATTTAGAAACAACTTATGAGCCCTGGATTTCTATACGGATGGATGAAATACTGCATCTGAGAGACATTTCTTACGTTGATTTTCCTTAAAAATCCTCTCATTATAGCTGTCTCATAATTGTGACTGCACAAGATAAGCAGCTGAAATGGATTTGAACTCCAACTAAAAAAAAAGTTCGTTTCAGTGTCATAGCAACAAGTAGCTCTAAATTAAAGACTACAGGAATTATGTGACACTGAAGCTTTTGCAAACCTTTCAGCTCTAATATTAAACTTTCGGAAACTCTCCCTGACTCCTGTCTGGAGGGAGACCAGCACCTATTTGCATTTTTAGATACTTTCATTTACAGAGTAACAACAATACTCATAATAAGTACTGATCAGTTACTGTAACAGGAACAAAATAACGATACATGTGAAGTTCTGTAATATTTACTCAGAAAGGACATTGTTTGCTCCACATTATCTGATACATTTATCTGCTAATTGTATTTCACATTGTTTCTAGCCAGCAATAGATCAGTTGTGTGGACTGATGATTTCCAGTAAGATCACTGTTTTGCTGAACTACCCCCAGCACAGATATATAACTGTAAAGTCAGCTCAGCCACACTGATCAGCTGTTAACCCATCCTGCAGCCACTATGTAAAAGAACTATCACTAAGGTTAAAATATGTTTTGTTGTAACTTTTAGATATTTAAGTGATTGTTCACTGTAACAGGAATATAACAGAGGGTTTCTGAAACAGATACCATCTATATAATTCTCTAGAATACAATCAATAGACTGCAATTTCATATCTCAGAGCTTTAAGCCTTCAAGTCTCCTCCAGCACTCAGGACATATAAATTAGTGGTTGTTTTTTAACAACCTCCTTTTCATGTTTCTGCCACAGATGAAACTGTAAAATACAGCCTTTGTTTTTTTTCCCTTCATTTTATTATTTCAGTTAACATTTTGGTTGATTTACTTTTTTTGAAGAATAGAATTTGACTTGATGGGCTAATCTTACTGCTGATTTCCTTACTGGAGTTACACTCTCTGATTAGGAAGTTACATCCATTTTCTTAACCAGTCTTAACCAGAGTCCCAGGGTTACTGGAGCCTATCCCAGCTGGCACAGGACAAAAGGCAGGGTACACCCTGGACAGGTCACCAGTCTATTACACACATTCCTGGATAAGGCATAAATTGTAATATCAAAGAGTTTTCACAGGACTGTGCAATCCTGTTGCTCTAGGATACTTTGCTATACACAGTTGACTCAGTGAGAAGGTATCCCTAGGTCCTCTAGCTGCAACACAAGCCCAAATCATCACCCCTCCACTACCGTGCTTGACAGCTGGTATGATGGTGCATTTGGTCTCATCTGTCCAGAGGACACTGTTCCAGGAGTTTTGTGGTTTGTTCGGGCACAACTTTGCAAACCTAAGATGGCCTGTCATGGTATTTTTACAGAGAAGAAGCTTTCTTGTGGCAGTCCTTCCAAACAAGTCATACTTGTTCAGTCGTTTTCTAATTGTACTGTCATGAACTTTTAACATGTTAACTGAGGCCTGTAGAGTCTGAGAAACAGCTCTTCGGTTTTTGCTGTTTCTCTGAGCATCGCACGCTCTGAACTTGGGGTTCATTTGCTGGGATGTCCAGTCATGGAAACATTGCGGCATTGTGGTGACACAAACCTGAATCCTAGAGACCAGCAAACTGCCAAAACTTCTGCTTTCATAGAGCTGGTCGTGCTTGTTGAGGATCACTTAATCAAGTGCATTTGATTAGCAGTGCCTGGCTGCTACTTACTCTCTTAATTCCCATCGAAGCAGTAAGGGATGAGCTCAGTTTTTCACCGGACTGCATAGTCCTGTGAAAACATCCTATTTCACAGGACTGTGTAATATAATATAATAGTGATTCTTCATTAGGATCAGTAGTATAAATATCTTAATAAGATGACATAGCTGCGGCAAAGCTTGTCCTCTCCTGTCAATCTCTCTCTTTCATGAACCCTTCCTTTGTGGGTTCCAAAACAGAATACAAACAGCTGTGTGTGATTGTAATGCTGATATGTTTCCACCCCTCAAAAACACTCCCACATCCTCAAAGTCTGCTTAGAGCCTGGAGAAAATTCAGTATATCTTACTGATTTTTATTTTTTTCTTTGCCCTTTTGTGAGTAGGGTTAATAAAAAGAAAAGGGGGCAGGGTAGATGAGGAGGGGTTGTGAATCGTAGCTGAACAGAGGGAAGAAAATAATCAGAGGGGAGATTAAGCCTGACCCTTTATGTCCAGCAATACAACAAGACTTCAGGGCACATGGCATGTTTAGACACAGCCTTACCTGACCCGCCTGCTCCTTACACACACACACATGCAGTTGTGTTTCCATCACTTCAAAGGGCATTGCACTGACTCTCACTAATTTCCTGGAGACTTACCTTAATCTCCACCATAACCCTCAGTCTTAAAACATGTCTTCATGCTAAAATTTAATTATTTATGTTTTGGGACACACTTTTTGAAACTAAAAGAAAGTTCCAACTGTGTGCACCCAAAGCAAGAGTAATGAAAGTAGACACACACAAAAACGCACACTTGGGTGATTGCCCAGGATTGAAGTAAAGCCTATATGTCAAGCTGCAAGATTGTTTGAATGTTATAAGACATTTTAGATTCAGCAGCTGGTTCATGTGCGCATCTAACAGTGAGTGTCACTGCTTGATTTCGTCATTTCTGTGTTTTAAGTTATATTGGTGGGGTGGTTCTAAACATCATAGTGGCCCATTCAGTCAAGACTAATACAGTACCTTGTAAAGGTCTTGAATCACCTCGTAGTTCTTTTAATTTTGCTATAATGGATAATGAGTGCAGTGATTTATTGTAATGTGACAATATCAACACAGCTTGAACTCTGTTAGGCAAACTTCCTTGTAATTTCTTTAAGTAGTCTTCAGGAATAGTTCTCAAGTTTTCTTGAAGGACATTCAAAGTTCTTTGCATGTTGGCTGCCTTTTGTTCTGTTCTCTGTCAACACGATGCCGTGCCGCTCCAAAAATATCGATGTCGGGCTCTGGGGAGGCCAATCTATGACCGACAGTTTGCCACTGTGTGTTTCTCTATCCAGTTATGCTTCTACTGTATTTGCAGAGTATTTATGATCACGGTCATTTTGAAAAATGAAGCCGCTGTGAATCAGATGGTTTCCAGATGGTATTCAATGGTGGATCAAAATCTCGTGGTACCCTCCTGCCTTCATAATTTCATCAAATATTACAAACCAGCACCACTGGCTTCAGCAAACAGTAGATGAAACAACTGAAAATTGAGATGTACGTCTCATGTTCTGTGTCAGGTCTTTGCTGGATTCTTACCTAAGGACATGCTTTTAAGATACTGTTCTTCTGTTGTAGATAGATTTTAGGCATGCCACTTCTTTTGTCCTCCGCTTGTCCAGTTTCCTATTTTTTTCAAATACACCACGCTGTGATATGCAAAGTTTTCAGCAATAACTCTGTGAGAATCATCTTGTAAATGCAAAAATAATATTTTATGTCCGTCAAACCATCTGTTATGAATGCAAACACTTGTTTATTTCTTTGGTTAGGTTCCCCTTTATGTTTAAGTGATTCATAGGTCAGTGTTAAATGGCTTAACAAACAAGCAAACAAAAACATTCTTATGGCCTGCGTGAGTGAAAAAGCATCCAGGGTCAAAAGAAACACTTAGAAAGACCTTCAAAAATCCCGGAAAACTATTGTTCAAGGCCACTTTTTAAAAAAAATACAAGAAAGTCTGGCTCCTTGGAAGCAAAATATACAGACATACGGGTTGACTCAAAACCTTTACACAGTTCTGTATATCTCAGTAAATATTAGACATTCATGGTTCTCAGTTGCAACTTATTCTGTAGAGCCATCACCAGGATGACATTGTTAGTAAAAGGTCTTGAGAGCTTTGGATAAACCGCATGATAACTGGTAACTTTTAATGTTTTTAATATTTACTTAAAGACTTAATTCTTATATAAATGATGACATTTCCATTAGGTGCTGGTATTAAATATATACATGGTGAAACAATCAATAACAGTCAGACTGTGAGGATATTGAACATTACATCTGCTTCCATGCTAACAGCATACTGACATGGCTGTAGACTCATCATGCACCTTCTACTTAGACTTGCTATTTTCAGTGCATTAGTACTCATCAGTGATAAGTAGCCAAGTTTACATGAAGTGCACTACTAGTACTTACCCTTAATGACATGAGAGCAACAACCACAGCAGCTGTGGAGAATATGTGTTATGAACCAATGCCAGCTTGCTAGTTATCAACAGTACTGCTAATGCATGTTAAACTGAAGTCTTCACAAATTTACGAATGAATGAACGAATGAATTTAGTGATAAACATGAGGTCAGATGCTCAAAACTTAGAAATGTTTACAAAAAGTGAAGGTCAAACGTTGCTTTTTGGAAAGTTTCTAGTTTTTGATGTTCAGTTAGAGACAATAAATACTTTGAAACATTAAAATTCACATACCAAGCCTGTAGTGCATGTAGTATGAAACAGCTATGTCTCATTTGTTCAGTAAATATAATGAATAAATACTATAAATACTATTAGGTTCACAGTGACTGTACATGGCACATTTAAGGCACATTTGATGATTAATAATTTCAACAGGCAGCATTAAACTGTTTCTGTATTTGCAGCTGATTTCTGTATTAAATAGTTTCCTTGATTGACTTGTGTTTACTCTGTTTGTTCTCAGATTGCAGTTGAACTCTCAAGGGCAGAGCACATTAGGCTACATTTAGCATTTAATTTGTGATACATTGTATAATATGGTGTGCCTACGCTAACTCTTAGTTACGCTGTTTTGTTTTCAATTTGAACGGAGACCTTAAATAAATACTAAACAAGCAAGGAAACTTTTCAAAGTAGCCATATTTTCAAAAGCTTAAAGTAACTGCTGTAGTCAGGATTTGAAAATGTCAATAACGCTCCAAGAGCTTTTCTTACCTGAAGTGAGAAAGTTGATGTTCATCTTGAAATCTTTTCAGGGTTTGAGGATCTTCAATTTTTTTATTATTTAACCAAACTCTACCATACAAAGACATATCGATTTTTCTAAATATTGTACATTTGAGCATTAATAAAACAAATAATGAGTTTGACAAATAAAGAAAGGCTTAATTTTAACAAATGACATTCCACCAAACTGTCTGGACATGACACATATATGCAGCCCAATGAAAAACTAAACGCACCCCCACCCCATCATTAAATAGCTTGTAGAACCACTTTCAGCAGCAATAATTTGAATTATAATTTTAATAATGTAAATAATTCTGGAAAAACTTTCTTTACAACATTGTTTCATTCATTGAGGTTTTCAGGCGTTCCTTTATGCAAAGCTCTCTTATGATCCTGTGACAGCATTTCAATCAGACTGAGGTTTGGACTTTGGGTCATTCAGCCATTCTCTTGTAGATTTGCTGCTGTGCTTGGGATCAATGTTCTGCTGATTGATCCAGTGTAGTCCAAGCTATAGCTGTAGGACAGACAACGTCACATTTGACCCTAGAATACTTTGGTATACGGAGTTCATGGTTGGCTCAAGTGACAAGGTTCCCCCAGGTCCTATGGCTGCAAAATAAGCCAAAATCCTCCACCACCGTGCTCGACAGCTGGTCAGAAGTGTTTGTGCTGATATGGTGTTTGGTTTTTGCCAACCACGGTGACGTACATTATAGCCAAACATCTCAGTCAGTCATCAGTCAGTTTCTTTCTAATTGTAATGTCAAGAACTTTAAAACTTGACATGCTAACTGAGAATTGTAGAATCTGAGATGTAGCTCTTTGGGATTTTGCAATTTCTCTGAACATTGCACAGTCTGACCTTGGGGTGAATTTACTGGAACATATACTGCTGAACACATTGTGGCATTTTGTTAACACACACCTAAATGGTTCACACCAGGAAATGGCCAAAAACCTCTGGTTTTATAGAGGTGCTCACACTTGCTGATAATCAATTAATCGAGTGCATTTGATTAGCAGCATCAAGCTGCTGCTTACCCTATACATTTCTATGGAAGCAGTAATGGTGTTCTTAGTTTTTCTCAGAATTGCACAGAGTCCTATAAAAAACTTTTATTCTTAAGGGACTGTACCTGTAATTAAAGACTTCCACCAAGTGGGATTCACACTGGAAAACAATCCAGGGAAAACAAACAGTGTATTTTTCTAAACAAAAGAACAGGAATCATGCTTTTATTATGGAGTCAAACCGTAAGACTTATGCTGAAATATTCACCATGAGAAATCTGTCTGGTTTGGAGTTTTGCAGAGCTGCTAATGAGATGTGAATCTGTCTGTCGGCTCTGATGTTGGTGCTGATCAGACTAGCCTGTTGGTTTAGGAGCTGTTTGTGTTATCTTTGGTTTATGGCCATGCAGTAAAGCTGAAGGTGTGGGAGGTCAGTTCAGCCACCTGGCCTCCGGACAGCTGCTACTGGGACACATGCTGCAAAGACTGTGCCTTACAGTACGCACGCACACACTCATACCCGTCTTGCTAATTTTAATTTATGCGCAGGCACAAGTTTATGCAATGCAGCAGACAGACACACAGAGAAACAGACGGAATTTTAAACAGTTTATTACGTGTATGTATTAATTAACCACATTAATCAAATCTGCTATGGGTTTCTCTTCAGTCTATGTTTGTGTGTTTTGCTTGATAATCACATCATTAAAAACCAATGGTGTTTGTGTTTGGACTGGCACTGTCAACACAGTGGCTGGTTACACAGCTGCACCGAGACACACACACACACAGACAGAGGGATGAACACACAGTGCCACACCAAAACACACAAACTTTAGAAAAACAGAAACTCCTCCTCCTGGATTCCTTTCACTCCCAACTGTCAGTTTTGTGCTGATGCGATCTGTTCATGAAGTGTATTGAAACTGCACTGAGGCCCTGAGGTGTGTAAGTGGTTGGTTACCTTTGTTGTGATGGGTCTGAGAGGCTGTTGTCTATCTCAAACACACCCAGCCGCCAAGGCCCAGGGAAATGATCAGGAGGTGAATAGGATCTCATGAGTTGACTGGTGTGTTGGAAATGCTCCACTCGTCTGCCTCTCGAGTAAGGTGTGTCTGGTTTCACATGTTAGGTGTGTGCCATTGTTTGTGTAAGTGGGGAAAAAATTGTTCACTATATTTCACTTGAAAGATCATTGAATGTTAAAATCTGCCTCAGTGTTTGTCATCTTAAATAAAAGGACATATACGTATACGCTACACCTTGCTAGTACTGGGTTGTACCATGTTGAAATGATGGTATTGAGCAGAGAATTTTTCTTAGGAGGTTCATCTACTAATCAAAAGGGTGGTGGTTCCATCCCCAGCTCCTTCAATCTGCATGTTGAAGTGTCCTTGGGCAAGATGCTGAACTGTGCATTAATCAGACAGTGAGTGTGCGTGAATGACAAAGTGTTGCACAAACGTGTGTGTGTTTGGGTGAATGAGCTTTTAGTGCTAAATTAGAATAGGAAAGTGCCATAGAAGTACCGGTCCATCTTTCACTTACAGTACTGTTGGCTGCACATCCATGATGCTCCATCCTCCACATCCCAAAGGATCTCTATTGGACTGCGTTTTGGTGACTGTGGAGGTCCTATGAGTCCAGGGAACTCACTGTCATGTTTAAGAAACTGGTTTGATATCATCTGACCTCATCTGAGCATGGCACATTATCCTACAGAAGTTGGGTACACTGTGGTCAAAAAGGGACGGATATGGTTAGCAACAATACCTGGATAGACTGTGCTGTTTAAATAATGCTCAGCTGATACTAAAGGGCCCAAAGAGTGCCAAGAAAATATCTCTCAACCCATTATGTCTCCATCAAAAGCCTGAGCTGCTGATGGATGGCAGGATAGATTCATTCTTTCATGTTTTTCCCATCCTCTGTTGTTCAACTTTGGTGAACCCATGTGCATTATATTCCTCAGTTTCCTGTTCTTACCTCACAGAAGTGGCACCCAGTATGGTCTTCTGCTGCTCTAGCCCATCTACTTCAAAATTCAACATACTGTGCATTCAGAGACGCTCTTCTGCATATATTGGTTGCAACAAGTATTTATTTCAACTACTTGCCCTTTAATCAGCTCAAAGCAAGTCTGGACATTATCCTGTGACCTCTGACATCAACAAGGCACGAGAACTGCTGCTCGCTGGATATTTTCTCTTTTTTGAAGCATTCTCTGTAAAATCTAAAGATGGTTGTGTGGCAAAACTCCCAGTAGATCAGCACTTACTGAAACACTCACACCAGTGTGTCTGACATCAGCAGCCACATTCAAAGCCACTCGAATCACCTTTTTCTCCACTCCGATGCTCAGTTTGAACATCCCTAAATGCAATCATCTGCTGCAATTTATTGACTAGATAATAGAGTTAATAATATTTGAACATTTGTACCTCATGCAATGCATACATGTATTTACAGGATGCACTACAACAGAAATGACAGAGGAACAGTGAGAAAACTACTCAGTATGAGTAATAACTGGGCATTCATGTACTTCTCAGGTGTTTCCTTTTTCTGAGATGGAAAATCAGCTTTTATTTGCTTATAAATCACACTGTGAATCAACATAAATCAACAAATGTGCTCTGTCTTATTGGTCAGAATATTTTAACAACATGCTGACAGACGTTTTCAGTATATGATAAATACTGCTTTATATTACTTTTTTTTTTATTAGGGTAACTGCCGATAAACATTGCTTGAAGTAAGTTAGATTTCATGCTCAGCATCTGTCAGTTATTACTTTCTAGCATTGCATGAATTTTAGCAAATTAAATTGGTACGTGGACCAGTCACAAGTTTCTTATTAACCAAACCATTAAAGACTAATTGTTCTGATGGTTCTGATAACACATTAATGCACTATAATTAATGATAATTTAATAAATGTATCAAATACAATGCCACAAATTTGTAGTTGCAGACTGAGAATAATCTGACAAACTACTTGTACTACTCATCAATGATTTCTTAATTATGAACACATTCCTGATCTTTGTGTGAAAGTAGGGCATACATGTACGAAGAGTTTGTATGAGCTGTTGTCCAAACTAGTTGGAAGGCTCCTGTACTCACAGCAGTAATAGAAGTTGACAAATGAAAGCAATTGAGCGTGTTAAGACACACTTAGATGTTCTGCTCTTTCTTACCTCCACACACGTGAGCAACAAGTGAGTGAAACTGCTTGACCGTTTGTTAAAAATAGTTGAACGCCTTCACCTTTAATGGGATTGACTCTGTCTGACCACTTGACTCTCCTCTGTGCAGAAGGAAAGAGCAGGCCTTCAGCGCTGTGTACAAAGACGCTTCAATTTCGGTAAAGCTCAGGGTCAAGCTCTCGAAATTCCCGTCAGCAGAAAAGTAACCTGCTTTACCAGCTTAACTACAGCCACACCGCAAAACTACTTTTGTTTTCCCTTTCTATAACTAGAGGATGTTTATGTTTTAGGAAAACAAAGAAAGAGTTCCGATGCAAAAACCTCTTAAGTCTGCCTGACATTTTGTTTTAAATAAGCTTTTGTTATCGGGTTCCTTTGTTCAGGTTCAATAAGTTCTCTTTAATTGCAAGGAAAAGGATAGTCACTGAATCAAATGTCTCATTTTCAAAAATGTGTCTTAAGTGAATTGTTATTTTTAACAAAATCCGTCATGTTAATGTGAACTGTTTTTGCAGAAAACTCTAAGTGCCCCTCTCTGGACATGCCGTAGGAAAATCACTAAAGACGCAGCTGGAAGTATTGAAAATGATAACAGCAGAATTATAGGTGAAACCCTGGACAAACTGATCTGCAACAATACATAAATGACAAAATAAAGGAAAAGTAAAGAACCACAAAACATGTCATGTAAATTAAGTTGGGAGCCAACATTATAAACCAACCGTCTCAACAAACTCATAAATTGGACTTTACTCACTTCAGTGTCACATGATCTGATTAGTCTCCTCTGACTGGTTGTGCTGGGGACATTTTTGCCAGAAAAGAAGAGTTTCTGTGGGATTGAGCAGGTTTTGAAGTGAAAGCGTTTGATCTTTGTATATTGCACACTGAGAGCTTTCATGTGATATTATTTTCTCATTTTTGATGGAGGTGGCATTTTGAGGCTTTTGCTCAAATCTAAAAAGAAAAGAAAAGAAAAGAAAAGAAAAGAAAGAGTCATTCATGAATAAGGTAGTTTAATAACTGGTTTAATCCAGTCAGTTTCCATTGAAAAATGTTTCTGTTAGTTCAGTGGTTTACTTGTCATCCCAGCTTCTCTCTACCTGGACTCCCTGAATATCTCAGCCACACAAGCTCACTGTATTCTTAGACAGTTTAACCTCAGTGCCAGTGAACCCATGAGGTTAACCTGTTGAGCGTTACCTGTGTCTATGTGCTGAAGCAGGTTGATATATCTGAATGTTTGCGTGAAGCAATGAGAGCAGAAGAAATCGAACCAGACATGATAGTCTTGCATTTTTCCGCTTGTGGTGCAACAGTGGAGTCTCAGCCATCTAATCCTTTTACACAATGATCCCTCAGTGTTTGTGTGTTTAAGCACAGATACCATGACTGTGGCTTTTCCATGAACGTGAACCAAAACAGCTCAACTGCCATTATCCTAAAATAGCCCGTAAGTACAAGATAAACATGTGTGTGAAACTAATTGTGCGTTATGCGGCGCTGGCTTATTGAGGGGCATTGTTGTGACAACATATTAAACATCTGTCTGGATCCATTGCTGAACCCATTTTGAGATTAAAAGGGAAATACAATATATCCCGCACAGTATATCCCCTGTCTCGCCAAATTGGGGAAGATGTAGCCTAGATTGCAGTGAGAAAGTGGGAGCAGACAGAACAGATTATTATAAAGAACAGTAAAGGCCGCTGCTCTCTCTGAGCTAAGAAAGAATTAAGAACAATGATGATTAATTTTCTTCATTTCTTTTCTCTCCATTCCCTCGTTGTTTTTCCAGGATGCTGAAGTAGAGAAAAGCCACATGGACTTAATAACCAGTGCCATATAACACTGGTCTCTGACACACACTCATATTCACACCGCACGCAATCACACGCGCGCTCGCGCTGCACTGTAGTAACAGCGTCCCGTGCTGGAGATATGTCATTGTTTTATCACGCTGTGCATAATCTAGGAATTTGTCAGAAGATTTGTCCATGCTGAAGCTTTTTTTTTTTTCTTTTTTATTTCCCTCTTTAGCTGCCAAAGAACAGAAAGACCTAAGAAAATCCAGAAACACAAAGAGCTCTGTGTATCACAAACCCCATGAATTGGGCCCAGCTTGATGTGAGAGTACCACACAGCACTACAGCAGGAGAGGTGAGTGAATGAGTTATAGCGGGTTGCAAGCTGCGTTGAGGAAAAGACTCCTAAATACTGACACAGTATATGATTTCCTGACAAGGACGGGAATCTTGTTGCAGATCAAGCTTTATAGACGAGGCCTGTTTTCTGTCAGATGCGAGGAATGATGCGTGGAGGTCTGTATCCTGTGAGAGTTCAGTATAAAGGAGTATCTGTAAATCATGAAGACCTTTGAAATGGTCCTTGCAGTACTATGCATGGCCTCCTGTGGTTGCACTCTAGTGTTATAATGTTGTGAAATCAAGGTCAGTTCCTGAGGCGCGACTGAGTCCCGTAAGTAAGCAAGAGGCCGAAAACGCACCAAATTAGCAAACAGTGCGAAGGTTTAGAGGGAGCGATCTGACAGATTGGCGTTTTGGAAGCAACAGAGAAGGTTTAAGAAAAGGAAGGGAGCAGGGCAGAAAAAGGGAGGGAAAGAAAAATATGAAGGTTCCTTTGGAGTAAAAGGGAGCAGAGGCAAGAGAATGAGAGGGAGGTGTGTAGAAAGAGGAGTGTGGGAAAAATCAATATGCTCTCTGGAGCGACTGGAAGAGACAATCAGTCCTGTCTGACCCTCGTCTCCCCTTGGTGTCAATGTGTGTGTGTATGTGTGTGTGTGTCAATGTGAATGCATCTCTGTGCATTTTTTGTGTGTATATTTAATTCAGAGATGCCCGCTCATACATTAACTTTGAGTGTGAGCAGATTCATGTGTGTCCCATGCGTGGCTGTATTTACATGCGTCTGTATGTGTGCCCCTGTTTGTCTCCTCTTGTGTTTGCTGTCCTCAGCTCAAATAGGTTTTATTGGCACGACTGCTGAGGGCAGGAGAATGATGACGCCAGAGAAGCTAATGGGATAAAAGTTCATTACTTTCCCTCTATCAGCTTTATGAGACGACAAATCGAACAAAGACTCTGAGCAAAGTTGAAATAGGATGAGAGTGCCACAAATGGACACTCTATTGGCTTTATCAGGCGGCATATGAGTTGATTTTTGCTTACGATCGCTCGCAGTCACTTTCTTCTCACTCTATCTACGTTACTGCCATCTTCAGGGTCACATTCACTCTCAAGCCAAAGGCTATAGGCCAGATTTTCTCAGATTGTCCCAAGCTACTTTTTGTGAAATGGCCTTTCCTTGATAGCTTTTATTATCAATATAAAGAAGAAAGAGCTCTTTTGCTTTTCCTCCTCTATCTTAGTGTGTGTGTGTGTGTGTGTGTGTGTGTGTGTGTGTGTGAATGGTTAGTATTTCTGCAAGCCTTGAGGCTAGCGTCTTTCACAGGCTGTCCACTCGACGTTTGGGGTTTATAAAGCTGGTTCAACTTGCCATTGTCCAAGTCCCTCTGCTGAATTCACTTTCTCCATCTGCCCCCAGGCGCCTCTCAGGCTGACAGGGTTCGCGGGGGTAGATGGATAGATGAAAGAGCAGACAGGAAGAATATGACTTCTTTGAGAGACAGAAATTTACCAATCACAAAATCCACTTTTCTCAATCTCTCTGTCAGTCCTCTGCTGCTGTCATCATCCCATCACTTCTTTCATCCATGCATCCATCGCTCTGCCCTCCTCCTTCTCTGTCTCTCTGCTGCGCAGTTGCAGGGGGTTAATTGAGGTCTGAGCAGCAGGGAGTTATTATGACACCTTTTTAAAGAGGGGACACACACACACACACACAGACACACACACACACACACACACACACACACACACACACACACACACACACACACACTGTACTGGTATTCATATCTTGTGGGG
>VUQG01024449.1:24871-35434 GCA_015106755.1 Etia nguti | reverse complement strand
AAAAGGGAAAGACCATCTCTGAATCGAGGAGGGGGCCTAAGGGTACATCTTTCGCCATCTTACAATGCTGTGATTGCAGCCATTCCCCAACTCTCTGTGAATGGTACTCATGGCCATTGATCAGTGGTCTTTGATCAGTGGGTTTTGGTCAGTGGTTGTTGATCAATGGTCATGAGAATTTGCATAATTAAGATTAAGGAACTGACCTCCCAGCCCATTGTTCCTTCAGTGGGCTGGTTTCAGTCGTTATGCAAATGTACTGTTTATAAGATTGGGGAAACCTGCAGTCAGCTGAGACTGAAGAAGTCACTTGGATGAGTGACGAAACGTTTCTCCCACAAAACGCTACGTCCAGATGAACAGAATCAACTTTTGGAGATCAAGTAGGAGGGCAAAAATAAACACTTTAAATAAAGCCAAATATTTATCGGTGGATAGATGGAAATCTAGAGAGAAATCAGGTGAGCATAAGTGTTTCCAGTCAGACATAAAGGAAGTAAAACGCAAAACAAGACACAAGATGAAAACAACTTTTGAAACAAAACAGGAAGCAACTAAAATTCACATATTAAACCCAGAGACAAGAAGACACACTCAGCATAACACAGGCATAGAGGAAACACTGGGGAGAATATAAAAACAAAATCAGAACCACAACCAAATATCAATATAACAAAAACCAAGAATCGAATTGTTTTAATTCATTATAGAAACATTTGTTGGACATTAAGAAAGCATACCAGGAACACCACATGTCAGGTACTTGGCACACTACACCCCCTACAGGGTTGGAAATGTCATGTCACTGACCAAGCTTAGTAGCCTCATATAAGTCTAGGGAAGATGGAAGGAAATAATTCACTCTTCCTATTCCCCATGCTTTCATACGCCAAGTATTGTATGTCAGTACTTGTATTGTTTGTGGTCTGTCTGTGCTCCTCTGGTTTTTAACCTTGCTCTTCTGAAGGGCTCTGCCTGTTAAAAGGAAGTTGTCCCCCCATCACCAGAGTTCTCTCTCAAATATTGTATGGAAATTGGATCTCTATTTCTCACTTTTTGTTACATGTATTAGGCTTTCTCAGAGTGAAGTTTGTTACACAGTATATATATATGTTACAAATGATATATTTCACTATATTCCACATGGTGCACTTGGTGATTATTTTCCTCTAACACACACACACACACACACACACACACATATATGTAAGCATATAGAAAAAATACAAGCATTGCATAAAAACTCATCTAGTATACTGTATGATGCA
The DNA here is from genome assembly GCA_015106755.1 of Etia nguti. NCBI lineage: Eukaryota > Metazoa > Chordata > Actinopteri > Cichliformes > Cichlidae > Etia > Etia nguti. The sequence continues at coordinate 34,166 of VUQG01024449.1, read as the reverse complement.
AGAGAATAACTCTTAATGAGCTTCCAGTGGTGTTAGATAAAGATCCAATATCTTGACAGCTGCCCTAGCCTAATGTTTCACTACTGGGGTCAGATAGAGGTTAAGACAGGACATGTTGGAGGAGTAGAGCATCACACAACTTCCAAAAGCATTCAGGGAATGAAACATGTGGCTTGACCTCAGATTCAAATTTCCCCTCTAATGAGCAACAAATGATGCTGTGATAAATTAAAACAATGTAAAAGGTTCAATAAGTACCTTGTTCTTTGAGCTCAGTGCTTCACTATGATATAACTTGCTATGTGTAAATATTGTAGTTTAGCAGTTTTTTTTTTTTTTTTTAAGTCTTATGATACTGAATGCAGTATCTAATTACAGTAGATGTGTAATTGGGGTATGACTGAGTTTGTTTAGCATCTGTACATTTGATGTATTGCTTTTTACATAGTATTAGTTTCCCACAAAATAAACTGCAAAATGTTGTAAATAAGGCAAGAGTGAGCAAAACAAACGTAAGGGTTCTAATTGATGCCCGACAGAAATCCATACCTGTATGTAAAGATTTAAACATATGCCAGCCTTATTTTCTTTATTTCAGTTTTAGTATATTAAAAGTGCCATAAGCTTAATTGCAGATTAAACGTGCAGCGTGCATGTGACTGATTAGATTTAGTTGATATTGAGACAATCATGTTAGATCTCCTCCTCCAAATAGTTGCTCAGTCACACTTATCAGTGTTCAGGAGAGTGATCACTGGAAATTTAGCATCTTAAATTTGAGGATCGTCATGCACCTTGTTATCAGTGTGGGCCCTTGGTTTCAGTTCATTATTTTAAAATGTGTGTGCGTGTGTTCCTCCCTCTCTCTTTTTTCCGCTCTCACTGCCAGATCCTGATTTTTTTTCTTTTCCTGGGGAGTGGTCCTATCTGTGTGAGCATGTTCCCGTCTTTGTGTGTGTTCTTCCCTCTCTCTCTCTCTCTCTCTCTCTCTCTCTCTCTCTCTCTCTCTCTCTCTCTCTCTGTATATTCGGCCCTCACCTCGAGGCGAGTCGATCCTCTTACAGTAATACCATTGCCTAATCTCAGAGGCGTATCAGAGGGAGCTCAGAGCGCTCGGCACTAATAGGTTCACACAAATGGGATCTAGTCAAAAACCTCCCAATCCTCCTGCCACTGTAAATATGGAGAGCATTATCTGCGTCCGCCTGGAGGCCTCTGATGTGGAACTGATGCAGATTTGACAGAGAGACTGAGAGATAGCGGCCAAAAAAAGATGATTTAACATGCTGTTGACGTAGTTACAGCGGTAATTTGATTGGTTGTAGAGATGAATCGAATTAAATTTCAACTTTTAAAAGTCCGATGGAGCCTGGTCATTCATGCGGGATTGTTTTAAACGTAAATATAAGTCACGATACAGCTGAGTGGCTGCTTTTTTTCTCTCAAATTATTTGATACCTTCAAAGGCCAAAGCAAAGCCTTAATGTTGCTGTTGCTCTTTTTAATAACTTTATTTAAAGTCTGGTTGAACAGATTGTTTCTTTGAAAATATATACCAGACATACTGCTGTAATAATGCTTTTAATGCACTTTATAGTCTGCAATTGTCATATCGTGGTAATAAAAGAAAATGCACACAATGCAGCATTACAGTCAGGATTAACCTCATTCCTCAATGTGTATGCAGCAAAACTTTTTCTGTATTCCTTGCTGTAAAATCAGTTACACATTTTTTTATGTATTTCACTTATTTTTCCCTTCAATAAATGTAGGTTTTCAGACCAGTTAGTTGACTGTATTGATGATACAAGCATAGCATATCTGCTATCACAAATTTTCTACTTCCCCTACAATTTTTAGTTTTTGTTCTGTTTTGTTTTTTAGTGACTGGCGCCTTCCTGAGGCCAGCAGTATTTATGACCCTGGAAATATTCAGTATGCATATTTTTTGACATTACAGGCTTTAATTTTTATGTAATTATTCTAATCACAACATGCTAAAGTTTTGCAGTCAATCATGTCTAACAGTGTACTGCAGCCGAAAACATCAGGCAGACACTTAAAGGAACACAGAAAATTGCAGTTTTGCATAAAAATTGATGAAAATAAAAATGTATACATTAGAACATTTTGGAATATGTGTCATATATAAAAGATAAAGGTGATAATATAATGATATATGAAATATATGATGAACAGAAACAGAGCCATTAAAAAAGTTTTTTACCATAGACTGGAATAAAAAAGAGGCATGAATTCTGTAACAATAATAATAATAATGACAGGTAGATAAATACAATTAGTAAAATCAACTCTAGTTTGAAAGACATTAACAGAATAAATAAATGAAGAAAACAATCAGAAAACGTGTATGCAGCAGTACAGCATAGAGGTTTTGTAAGTCTTATAAATAGTTTTATTATGTGTCCCCAGAAAACATCAGTTTTTATGTTTGTCACTTTTGGAATTATCATTTTAATTAAGATTAAAAAAAAAAACAATAAACAACAAAAAATATATATTGTTGAAGGTTGAACCTCTAAAGAAGAAGTGATTGTGACTGGAAAATGTTGTGAAAGAATAATATAATAACGTTATTGTGAAAGTTAAACACATACCAAACGTGTCAAAGTTTGTGCAAAATTAGGAATGCCTGTAAATAAGGGAATGCTAAGAGAATATTGGTAAGAAGTGGTATAATGAAACTACTACAAAAAAATCTTTAAAACCTCTCAATCAGTAAAAGATGCAGTGATATATGTGAAAATATTAATAATGATGGCTGGTCTCAGTGGTGGCGCTGATTTTTCACTGAAGTCAGAATTATAATCAAAGCAAAGCTGAGAGAAACAAATGTAGTCATGCAGTGACATCCAGAGGGTGCAAACAGTACTGCTTTATTTAAACAGGCTGCTGCCTGCTTTCAGGTCAAGACACAAATATGCATTTACAAACATTAAACACTTTGTCAAAAGAAATGTATGCACAAATAAATAAAATATGAACAAAATAATGTAAGATACCAAAAACACATATCTCCCTTATAACTGCAGATATCAGTTACAGTGTTTTCCATAATGGCTATGACAAAAACATGTTTTACCTTTATTTCTTCCAATAGTTAGAATTAGTTAGAATTTTATTTAAAATTAAAACTCAGTCAGTCATAAACAGCAAGAAGGACTCAAGTTCAAATCTAGTCTGGGGCCTTTCTGTATGGAGTTTCCAAGTTCTGTCCCTGTGTGGGTTCTCTCCCATAGTCCAAAAACATACAAGTGCTCTTTCATAAATTATTGACAGTAAACTTTAATCAGTGTAAAATCTTTAATTACAGACAGAGAGCTGTGGAGCAAAATTAAGAAATACATTTTAGCTAGCACTAGAAAATCACATGTTTCTATATTATCATATTTTACAGTAAAATGCCAGAAAGTTTACATCTCAAACTTCAAAATGACATAATTGATTGTGTTTAACAAAAAACTTAATTAGTCCAAAATAAGAAACTAATCTTTACAATCTCATCTAATAACTCCTATCTACTTGAGCTTAACTGCAGATCCATAACTAACAAAAAATCCTGCATAGAGCGGCTGAGTGAATGTGGCCTGGACTCTGTGGAGGACAGTCATGTCGTTGGAAACACTGTAGAAGGACAGAGTACCTGCACTGTGGTCCAGGTACACTCCAATTGTGGAGGACTGACATGTGGAGATACGAGTTCTGATGTTGTCATGTCTAAATTCAAAATAATCTTTTATACAATATAGTGCCCAAGATCTGTCATCATTCCCAAATCCACAAACTGGTAGTCTGTTTCTCTTTGTGACTGCTACTGAAACAGTCCCAGACCACGTCACCTCCCAGTAACACCGTCCAGTCAAACTCTCTTTACTTAGGACACAAAAACAGGACATTTCACTTCTTTCTGTAGATTCTAATGCCATTTTTATTTTCAGTGCCATAAACACTCCGCATTCTCTAATACTTGCTTTTTTCTTACTATCAGATATTGCAATCCTGCTTGCTGTATTTGGAACCAGTGTGATATGTTGTGAATATTTTAAGAATCCCTCTCTAGTTGTGTGTTCTCCTTGTGATGGTAACTGATAACACTCACTCACTGTTGCTGATAGCTTGGTCCATTGTCCTTTGAGTATGTCCTGCATCTTTTCCCTGATTTCTGACAGAGGAGCTGTCACATCATCAAAGTTACACAGAGGGTGAATACTGATGCTGGGTGGCTCCTTACTGTAGGTCAAGCTTGACAGTGAGGGATACCTTTGAAAAAAGGTGATGTAATCCTGCATGTGACAGAGCTGTTCCAACTCAGATTTCTTCTGTTGCAGATCAACAGTCTCCTGCCTTAACTTCTCTTGAAGCTCTGTAAGTTGACTCACCTCCTTTTTTTGCTTTGATCTGATCTGCTGCTTTACATCAGAGCTTCTTTTTTCTATGAGGCGGATGAGCTCTGTGAAGATCAGCTCACTGTCCCTCACAGCTTTATCTGCAGATTGACTGATGGCCTTCATTTTCTGCTGAAGAACCCGCATGTGTTTATCTTTGACCTCAATTTTCTGCTGGATTTTCTCCTGACACACCCCGAGCTCTCTCTGCTTCTCACTCATTTCTTTTGCAGTTGAAACTGTGTCGTGGCCTTTATGTTCATCCATGGAGCACAGATAACAGATACACTGCTGATCAGTGCGGATGTTGTCTTGAAGCTTCTGGGATGGTTCCACCAGCTTGTGTTTTTCAAAGGCAGGGCATTCATAGTGAGGCTGGAGGTGCTGCTCACAGTAAGAGACCAGACACTGCACTTGACAGCTTTCAGCTTTCTCTCAGTGCAGACATCACAGCTCACATCTTCAGGTCCAGCATAGCAGTGATTAGCAGGAACAGTTTGTCCAGTCTTCTCCAGTTCTTTCACTAATTCTGCCAACATGGTGTTTTTCCCCAGAGCAGGCCTCGGAGCAAAGGTCTGTCTGCACTGAGGACAACTGTGGATTTGTTTCTGTTTCCTCTTCATCCCAGTGGATTTTAATACAGTTCATACAGTAGTTGTGTCCACAGGGAATAGTCACCGGATCCTTGAGGAGATCCAAACAGATCGAACAGCAAAGTTTGTCCTGGTTCATCTGGATTCCTTGCTCCGCCTTTTCAACTCTGAGAATGTGATTGTGAAATAGTTTTACTTTTGTCTTACCAGAAAAACATGGCTGAGCTGCAGTTTTTCCATTTCAGCTGCTGATATGCACTGACTGGCGTGTCAGAGCACAGCATGTTGGTTACACTCATCTGTAAACTTGCAGATCTGTGAACAGAGCAGGAACAGGAAAAACTTGAACTGAATGGGAGTGACTTTTCTCTTCGTTTGATGAGGAAGAAGGGGGGAGGGCTAATTCCTTCCTCATCAAACGAGGTTCAAAGTTTGTCTGAGCTCAAATATCTCAAGAGTGAGAGTTTGAGAGTAAGAGCACAATAAGCTTAGCAACTTAGCAACTTATCTGTGACTGAACTGCACCAATTTAATGGCATCATGAGTCAAAGTCAAAGTCAAAGTTTATTTCTATAGCACATTTAAAAGACTAGTGTACATCAAAGTGCTTCACAATAAAACCGCAATGCGGGCAGAACAAGGAACAAATAGTACAATTACAATTAAAATTAGATTTACATGGTGTAGTGCAGGCCGAATGAAAGTCAAACTAATTTGCTTCAAAAGCTAAGTTGAACAGGTGTGTTTTTAAGCGCGATTTGAACGACTGAATTGATTCCGATGTACGGATATCAACTGGGATCATGAGTTAAAGATTATTAAAGATTAGCCTAATGATTGAACAGATCTCACTTCCAAACTTATAGTATTAGCAGTTACTTGTGTACAGGTACACTTGTGCGTCACAATTCCTTATTTTCACTTAAAATCTGCTAGCTGCGATTTTTTTTTTTTTTTTTTTGCTTTTTTACCAACACAATTAATTCATTCATTTATACAAAATATTACCATTTTACCTCATCTTTTAAACGTTATATCTTCTTCCAAATGGCCTTTACAAGCCATGTATTCAGATGTATTTTTGATTCATTTATGGATGATAACTGGTTTTGGACTCAAGCTCTGTTTTTCTTCACAGCAAATAAGATGTCAAGACTGTTGTCTCTTTCTCTGATTTTAGTGATCTCCGGAATTCTTAAATTGTGTAATTTAACATTAATCTCAGCAACAATATAAGACTTTTAATATTGCCTTCAAAGGTCAGATAAACTGATGCTTACATGACCCACAAATCAATTCAGTCATAGTTCTTGCTGAGTCAGGTGCATCATAACACTCATAAAGTAACCCATACGGTAAATCCAGACTCTAGTAAACAATGAGATTTGAGGCATTCATGAAATCAAATGTATTGATGGACTTTACAGGCTCTACCTGACTGACACAACCTTCCAAACGTGTGAGATGGTAGAAGTCAGTCTTCACTGCATTGACCTATTTACAGTCTATACAGAATCTTAGCGCGCTACATAAGCAAACATGGCAACACTGAGCTAGAACTAGATTGTCAATCATGTCCTTTATTTCAGCATTAAGATTTCTCAGGACTAACCTGATAAAACTTCTAACTGTCGTGGAGTCCCCCACATCTGTGTAATGTTGGATGTTTATTCATTTAATGTACATATTTAATGCCTTTAACTACTTAAAATCCGCTTCAAAGTTAATCAGACCTTACCTATGCACATTTGCTCTCCTGCTGTTTTTAATTTACAGCTTTTCCCCTTTCAAAACACTCTAATGAACATCAACAGGAACACAAATAGAGAAAAAATTATACGCATTCAAATAATACAAATTTTATTCATGTTAAAGAAAACCAAATTCATAGTCAGGTTTCCCACAGCAACAACAACTGTGCACTGTCTATTATTTACATCAGCAGTATTTTTAAGATATTTCACAAACAAATAACTTTAAAACCTAAATTTACATTAAATTGAGCAAACCTAATTTACTCAATCTTAATGTAGTAGTACATGTGTACCCTATGTTTCAAGCAAAATGAGAACCTAAATAAGGAAGAAAAGGCTGAAAAGAACAAAAAGAATAAGTATTGCCAACACTCAGAGTAATGTACATTACTAAGAAGATAAAAAGGCCCCAAAAGAAAAATAACTCTTAGATTAACAAGGAAAAACACAAGTGTGTGCACAGCAGAGCAAACAAATCAATCAATAAGATCCAGGCAGACAATAAAAAGAGAGGGAAATGGTCCAAAGTAGACAAATCAGAAATCCACAGGGAAGGTTTATGAAATATGAAATAATTAGAACTGAGAAAAGAAACACAGATTAATAAAGCAAAAGCAGAAAAAGAGACATTGGAGAGAATAGGGAAAGTGAACACTAAAAAAATTATTAGTTTATAAATGAGGAAACAAAACCCTGATACACAGATATTAAATAACCCCCAACACCCTAACGGATACAGTACCAATCATTGGTTTGGTCAAGTTTAATTATAATAGTAATAATACACAAAAAAACTTCTGCAAATTTGTTCTAAACAAGTAAAATTCCTAACAGAACATCAGTGGTGGAAGAGAGACAGTTTAAAGGGAAATTTCTATTCATCTTGATCGGTTCATTTGTAGTTTAGTTTTCCTCTCAGTGGACTGTTGATTTATCCCAAACATAGCATGTTTGCTAGAAGGCATCATTTTTTGCACAGCATGGCATAAAAAGCTCCACATGTTGTTTGTCAGCAAAGGGGTCATGTTTTATATTCCTGGTATAAAACATGGAAAATAGCTAAAATAAATTAAATAGCCTTCTCCACTATGACTGTATTCAACCTTTGACTGGTTCTGTAGCTATATATGTGGACAATAGCTGTAATAAATAATGTCAACACTAAGACCGTTAAAATAACATTTGAATGGCAACCAGCTGCTGACAGTATTATAGTGTAAAGCTTTTATTCTATCCTGGTAAAATCTACAGTAAGAAACAACTGATTACAGTAGGTGCATCGTAAAATAACACTTCACAGAGTGACACACTTACTCTTTCCCCTGCACATCTATTTGAGTTCACACAATTTCAGAGAATTACCACAACCATAAACACTGAGTCCAGCATAGAGCGGCTGAGTGAATGTGGTCTGGACTCTGTGGAGGAGAGTCATGGTTTTAGAGATCCAGTAGAAAGACAGAACACCTGCACTGTGATCCAGGTAAACTCCAATTCTGGAAGACCGAGGACCCGAGATGGTGTTGCTCATGCTGTTGTGAATAAATTCAACAGAATTTTCTAAAGCCCAAGATCTGTCATTGCATCCAAATTCACTTTCATCTCCTGTTCTGCTAATGTTCTTGTATGTGACTGCAACTGTAGCACTAGCTGGTCCCATCTCCACCTCCCAGTAGCAACGTCCAGTCAGGCTCTCTCTGCTCAGAACCTGCTGTCTCTGAGTGAATCTGTCTGGATGATCAGGATACAGCTGTTTTATTATCGTCAATCTAGCTTTTCTGTTGCCTTCAGATAATACCAGCTGTGGGTGTGCAGTGTTTAGATCCAGTGTGATTTGACGTGAATACTGCAAGAATTCAGCTCTGGTCTTGGGTTCTGGCTCCGGTAGGAGTAAAAAATCCACATTGGTCACTTTAAGTGAGATCTTGGTCCACTCAAGTTTAATAATATTCTCGAGTTTCTTTCTGAGCTCTGATACAGCTGCTGTAACTTCATCAAAGTAACACAGTGAGCGATAATTGATACTGGGTGAGTTTGTGGATTCACTTAGAGGCGGCAGCAGAGGGTAACTGTGTAGGAACTGGATGTGATCTTGTGTGTATGACAGCTGTTCCAGCTCTGTCCCTTTCCTCCTCAGTTCAGCGAGCTCCTGCTGCAGCATCTCCTGAAGCTCCCTGACTCTGTTCAACTCATTTTTCTGCTTAGATCTGATCTGCTGCTTCAGATCAGAGCTTCTTTTTTTGATGAATTGCACAAGATCAGTGAAGACCTTCTCATTGTCTCTCACAGCTTTATCAGCAGACTGATTGATTGCCTCCACCTCCTGCTGAAGCACCTTCACGTCTTTCTCCTTTTCTTTAATTCTCTGCTGGATTTTTTGCTGACTCACCCCGAGCTCTCTCTGTTTCTCTTTCCTTTCTGTTGAAGCTGGGACTGTGTCGTGGCCTTTATGTTCATCCATGGGCAGAGATAACAGATACTCTGCTGATCAGTACAGCAGAACATCTTCATCACCTCATCATGATGAGGGCAGATGTTCTCC
>VUQG01024449.1:0-15897 GCA_015106755.1 Etia nguti | reverse complement strand
AAGAAGAAGTTTTTTTTTTTTTTTTTTTTAAATGTAAGGCACCGAACAAAACAAGGATCCAACTTGGAAAGAGGTATTTAAAAGATTTCAAGGATGAAGTACCTTAAATTAGTGATTACAGTAGGTACACCTGGTTTGATGCAGCAGAGGAGAAAAAAAAAAAAAAAAAATCACCATTCACATCTCACTGTTAAATTAAGACACACTTTATAACATCTGACCACCCTGGATTGTCTAGCATAGTAACGTCCCACCATTATGTAGAATAAAACATTAAAAAGAGGATATCTTGACTTGTTTAACTTTAGCCCACTAGCTTAATGTGAAGGAAAATCTTTAGAGATCAACGGATGGAAATCAAACTAACCAATGCTTCAGCCTGACTTCATGCAGTACAGATTAATTAAGTGGAATATTATTCTTATACTTTAACGAAAACACTAATATGTCGAGTGCTCTGTGGACATTAGACTAAAACTCAAAATCAAAATAATCATATTAGTGTTACAGTACAGAAAGACTTAGCAGGGATAAACTGACTAAAAAATAAGACTCTTACTTTTAAAATCCTGAGTTAAATAACATTATCAGTCACACAGATGCTGCGTGACCTCAGACCTCATAACAACGGTCGTTTTCAGTGAGCTTTTTTTGCTTTAGCATTTCAACAAAGTTTGTGCATAGAGGTGCATCTGGAGGCGGGGAGTCTAGGTCACAGATGGGAGCGAAAAACAATTTAACAGAGTTTCATTTAAGAAACTTCAGGAGCGCTCATTTTCTTTTATTCCCTTCTGGCATGCTCAGAATACCCCAAAGGGAAAATTTTTCTTAAACTGCAATAGAATAACTAAGTGCTCCTTGCACTCCCAAATATTTACAGCTCCCCCTGCTGCAGTTTTGCTCCATCTCACACTCAGACCCGCCCCTTCAGATGTTTTCGGCCTCTCTCCGGGGAATCTCCCTGATGCTCTCTTGAGGTCCGCCGCGTGCCTGTGGGCGCCGTCGAAAGCTCCGCCCAGATGCAATAAGGTCAGCGTAGCCTTGAGAATGAGAGAAGGCGTATGCAGATCGCCGGGAACGCTGGCCTCGCTGGAAGGCCGGGGGCTTTTTCTTATCGTCGTCTTCCTTCAGCTCCATCTCGTATTTCTTTCTGTTCCTCTGGACCTGAAGGACGATTGGAAGTAAGCCAGTAATATATAAGAAGCAGAAGGGTACATGGAAACAGTAGAAAAGGGGACAAGTTTTAACGGAAAGAAATCAATTTTACTTCAAAAGGTGGTCAGAATACAGCCCATAGCCTTAAAAGCAGCTTGCGATTACAATCTCAAAAGAGTGCTTACATATTCTCCAATACAGCCTGCACCCTAATGATGCTTTGTAATTGTAATGTAAGAATGGTGGGTTCAGATAATCTATATTACAGCCCTGCCATCAATGTTAGGAAATGAAATTGTGGCCTGAACTTATGATTAAGTGATAATCATAAATTTAAAGAAATGCATTAAAGAAACAAAACAAAAACATGCATCTTATTGCCCATTACCCAGGACTCCCCCATCTTCCCTCAGAGGGTTCGGGCTGATAGGTCAGAAAATTACCAGCAGGCTTGTGGCTGCACTGGCAGAGGTCTCACCTTGTCTCCTACAGAGGGCCAGATGGTTTTAGAGAGAAACTGGATGCAGATGACAGGCAGAAGGCTGATGCCCACAGTAAGGATGATTGTTAACCACAGGTACGGCTGACGTAAAGCATTTGATGATACCCCTGCAAACACAACACACACGAACACACACACACACACGTTGACAGAGAAATTAAGTATGAGGGGTTTGATGTGGGGACCTTCAATACTTGGACATGATTCTCATTGGGTAAAATTGTTAGCAGAAGGCTAAATTGCATTCATGCTAATGAAAATACAAAGCCTCTGGTCACAAAGCCTGACTTACTGACAACTTGTAGAGGATTTAGCAGCTAAAGAGGCAGTCGCTTTTCTTGACAAACAGCTGTAAGGAGTATCTATCAAAAAGCTACAAATGAATGATGAAGTTGCCATAATGGGATTATTGTTTAATATATCAACAAGTAATTCATCAGTAATACTGCAGCTTCAGCTGGCCAGAGATCCTCTAGGAGCAATTTCATCTGAAGCAGACTTTTAATTGAAAGCCAACCAACACAGGAATTTTAGAATACTTCGTCAATACTTCGTCAACTCTTATTGGCTTTTTGAATAACAGTCAGACAAACCGCTTAAATGAGTGAAGCTGTGGTCAACTAACCTGTGAAGGTGAAAACTGAGGGGAAGATGACATGGATCCCGGCACTGTGGATGTCAAACATGATCCCAAAGTAGATGGCTATACTGCCCAGAACTGCAAAGCAGTTGACAAAAGTCCAGTAGGAGGTATCCAAGGAGATCTGAGAAGACGGGAAGGAGAAAAGACAGAGCGGATAAGTTACATAAAAGCCATTACAAATATCAATATTCCCGAGTAGCTCCATATTTTGACAGCATCAATACTTCAAATAAGTCACAAAATCCAAAGTCATAATTCCTAAAAGGAAAAATTGAAAATATATGCACTGCACATGTTCAGAAATTTGTAACCAACCTGCAGATTCACGATAAAAATCAAGGACGAGGCAGCAACGACAGCGAAGGACTGATAGTCTGAGGGGGCTTCTCCGTCTTGCCCCATGGTTTGCAGGAAGGCTCCATAAGGTATGAAGAAGATGATGAGTGAGACGAAGATGCCGTGGAACAAGCTGATGAAAAAGTTTTTGTAGTTAAACAACGTCCCCTGCTGCCCAGGAATGTAGAGTTTGGGGAATTTTAAGCTCAGTCTGTCGTTGACGTCCTAAAACAGAGAGAGAGAGAGAGAGAAGGAGGTGGTTGACTCCAGGGCAAAGGGTTTTTTAGTTAGTTATTGGAGCACAGAGGAATCAAGCAGATTTTCATATCGGGGAAAGTTTTAAGATTGCCAAAAATTAAGAAAAAAAAAAAAATCTACTAACAAATGACTCACCTAAACTTTAACTCTGTCTTTGTGCCATGAAATTATGAGAAAATTATGAAGAAAAAAGCTATTCATAGTTAGAGTTTTTACATTCATGCAGAATACAATAGCCCTCTTTTCTTTGGTCTACAAGAAATTCAGCTTTTACCTGGTCAAGAAGTCCAACAAGTAGAACAGGCAAGCTGCTGTAAGCCAGATTGTAGAGTGTGATAAACCAGTCTTCAAAGGTGATCTGTGGGAAGGAAAAACAATCATTTAGCATCTCTGTTGCTGTTCAGTATTATCTGTCACTGAGTGTGTACTTTAGAAGTAAAGCACCGCAAATCTGCACTTCTCACTGCACAACCCAATCCAAAGCAATCATGCCATTTAGTGAGCTGAGGAATTGAAGACATAGGAGGGACATCTGCACCATCATAAACTTGTTCTTGCCTCTTGTGTGACTGGAGCATTCAGATGTATGCACTGTTAAAAGTATTCTTTTAGGTGTTGCTCAGTAAAAACCTTTGAAGGTTACCATTGCGACCCCTTAGGCAAAGTGACCAGGGTGCAAATTTAGACATTAAACCGAGAAGTTCTGATGTTGACTAATGGAAATGAGGTTGTGTGTGAAAGGCGTTTTCTGTGGATGTCTTCCAGCAGGAGAACATTTACTTTTTGCCATGTTTGAACACGGATTGAAAATTCAACAGAAATGAGCTTCAGTGTTTTGTGTGGGAGCTACTCACTACATTTGCAATTTTCACAGGGTTAAAGTACATGTCATAATGGGCAAACTCCATGAAAAGTTAGTCTAATGATGGCCATGATACTACAAACATTCAGTTCTTTTCAGACTAAAATCAACGGGATGACTTTCACAGTGCTGCTGACCTGTGAGGAGTATCCGTTGAAAAAGGAGTACCAGAAGTGGACCAGAGTGAAGGCAAAGTTCTTGAAGAAGAAGAAACGCAGGAACTTGCACATTCGGATGTAAGACCAGCGCCCGTGCACCAGCAGGAGGCGCTGCAGGTAACGGAACTGAGCAAAGGCGTAGTCGCTGGACATGACGGCCTGCATCCCCTCCTGACCGCTGATACCGACACCGATGTCTGCAGCTGGAGGGACGGCGGACGGGGAGAGACATTAGAGCAGATTCATAGAATCTTACAGACTTGGCGTGAGCAGAGTTAGCCTGTGTCCTTACTTTTGATCATATTGACGTCGTTGGCTCCATCTCCGATGGACAGTGTCACAGCCTTCTTGTACTTCTTCACCAAACTCACCACATTAGCCTTTTGTTTCGGTGTTACACGGCAGCAGATGACCGCCTCGCATTCACAAGCCATATCCACAAAATCAATCTACAGGAAAAGAGAAACATTTCACTGGATTTAATATCATGAAGACAAAAATTCTTCTTACTCACGATAATCAAAGTTATTGTTAAACCTGTCTCATCTCTTTCTCCCATTCATCCATCGGCTGTCTGTCCTGAGGGTTGCTTGGAGGCTGACGCCTCTTTAGTCGCAGACGACGCAGACGACGGCGTTTCTTCTTCTTTTCATACAGAATTTCATTCTGAAAAGAATAAAGAGAGTAGATTAGTATGTATACCATCCAGGGAAACTGTATTAAAAGCTATATATTAAGTTTATCTTTAGACTATGACATTGGCTAGGCTTTTTAGTACTACCAATTCATCTTTTATAGTAGCTTTAAAATAGTTTTGGTTGTTGAAGAAAGCTCACCAGCCATCCTCCAGTGATAATGAGAGCGTTTTTGTTTGATCCAGGAAAGAAAGGTTCAGCCGTTTTCTTTTTGCCTCGACGGTAAGCTTGAGGGTCATCTCTCCTGCTGGCCTGACGTCTGGTGAGCTTCTCACTATAGACAAACAATACAGATGATAACAGTGCCCAATTGCAACACAGTTGGGACCATAGATAGTATAAAAGATGGTTGGAAAACTTTAAATATGAATGGAAACAGAATTAAAATGGTTTCATTTCACTGTTTCTGATGTGTTGATGATGATGTGTCCCATCATCAAGTTCCATGTTAAAATGAAAATTTTACATCTGTGAAATTAATCTAAAATAAAAAGAGGCCCCTCTTCTATGGAACCAGCTTCCAGTTTGGATTCGAGAGACAGACACTATCTCTACTTTTAAGATTAGACTTAAAACTTTCCTTTTTGTTAAAGCATATAGTTAGGGCTGGATCACCTGACCTGGGGGATTCCCATGATGCATTGAGTATTTCTTTTTCAGTCACCTTTCTCACTCACTATGTGTTAATAGAGCTCTCTGCACTGAATCATGCTTGTTGTTAATCTCTGTCTCTCTTCCACAGCATGTCTTTTATCCTGTCTTCCTTCTCTCTCGCCAACTGGTGGCAGCAGATGGCCGCCCCTCCCTGGCACTGGTTCTACCGGAGGTTTCTTCCTGTTAAAAGGGAGCTTTTCCTTCCCACTGCCGGTAAAGTGCTTGCTCATAGGTCATATGATTGTTGGGTTTTTTCTGCATGTCTTATTGTAGGGTCTACCTTACAATATAAAGCACCTTGAGGCTACTGATGTTGTGATTTGGCGCTGTATAAATAAAACTGAATTGAATTGAATCTGCAGGGACAATCCACCTAGGGAACAGAGTTTGCAATGTTCTAGTCAACCTACTTGACATCATCTCCGTAGTGGATCTCCATGTCGTCTGTCAGAAGTGAACAGGAGTATCCGATGTTCTCTGCAGTTTCTGGGGATAAATTATGAAGAGAAAAACACAAGTTCTTTAACTTCTGTCATGAGTTATTTATTCATCCAAATTGTTACTTTAACCAGCTCAGGCATGTCGCTGTTATTCATGTGATACAGGTATTTTATTTCTTATGCACTTTGGGGTGATGGTACCTTTCTTATCTCCAGTCAGGACCCAGATCTTGATGTCTGCTTTAGCCAGCTTGGCAATGGTTTCTGGAACTCCATCCTGTAGTTTATCCTCAATAGCCGTTGCTCCAATTAGCTAAATGCAAGAAAACTCATCACTAGCTGTAAAGGGAGCTTCTTGTTTTAAAATCTGATAGATTTTTAGCAGAAGAGCTTTTTTTTTAAAAATTAAAACGTAAAAATGAATTCTACATGTATGTAGAAACTAAAGCGTAGTCATTTCCCACTCACCATCAGGTTGTTCTCGATCTGCTCGTACACAGCGTCCAGGGCCGCTTCGCGGTCACTCATGGTCACCTGGGCCTCTTTGTGTCTCCTGGACCAGGCTTCGAACTCTTCTGCGCTAATGTCTTTGTAACACAAGCACAGCGTCCGCAAGGTCTCGTTGGCAAAGACCTGCAAACATGAAAATATTGACTTGGTTTCCTCCTGAGAGAAAAAGAAAGCATCTGGCAAACTGCAAATGAGATTAAACAATATAAGCTCACATCAAGAGAAGTCTGGGTGGTTTCCTTATGTCT
Source organism: Etia nguti (assembly GCA_015106755.1). Classification (NCBI taxonomy): domain Eukaryota; kingdom Metazoa; phylum Chordata; class Actinopteri; order Cichliformes; family Cichlidae; genus Etia; species Etia nguti. The sequence goes on along the minus strand of VUQG01024449.1, from coordinate 9,436 downwards.
GGAGTTGGGGGAGAGACGCTCGTAAATGACGGTGTCTGCTCCTTTACAGTAGAGACGAATACGGCCATCGGGAAACTTCACTAAAAAGACAATACATAGAAAGATCAGCGGTAATAAGACAGAACCACGTCTCAGTGAGGTAAAAAGTCAAAAGTAGCAGGTCCAATCTGTCCAGTCTGAATGGCTTTGATAATGTTGCTCTCATTTGTTTTAGTTATTTCTATAAAAAGACTGTAGTCATAGTGACATTTGGAAACCTCAAGTTTGTAATTTTTGCCAGTTTGCAAAAAACAAAAACACAAACAAACAAACCCTGCTTTATTTTCTATTTCACTTCAAATTAAAAATAAGAATTTAGAGAAATAAAATCGTACTGCATTGAATAAGACTTGAAACTATTGACTGAGACCATAAAGTCATCAGGAAACTGTCTGTTGAAATCAAAATGAGATATAACTAGGTTCATTTCCTTTAGATTTCTAAATGGCTGCACTTCTTTTTGCAATCCAAGGTGCCGCCCCCTGCTGACAATTAGAAAGAAGGCAGGTGTAAGATCAGAGGTTTCACTTTTCAGGCCCTAAAGCGATATGCCCATTTATATACAATTTATATTCCTTCCACTTTCAAAAGATAGCATGTAGTTCAGTAGTGACAGTTTTAGCAAGATTTGGATCCATGTCCAGGTCATGCGGCATCCACACATGTTGGAATTACAGAATATGTTTAGGATTAACTACGTATGCATTTATATTAAAATTGAACAGTACTTGTTTTGGACAAATACTTTTGAGTTCTGAGCTATTTGTGTATTTTGAGTGGAAACATAATAAAATCCTTCCATGACTTAGTAAAGACTTGATTTATTCAGTTTTTAGGTGGCATTTCATCTGTTTTTCATTCATTGCTCATCCTTCAGTAACTTGGTACTTTGTTTTGTTTCTGATTCAAAGTTTTATGTTCTTTTTTTTTTCTTCCTTGCAGCTTCATGTGTATGCAGATGTACAACTAAAGCAGTATTTCAGCACATTATGTCAGGCTGTGTGCTCGTACAGATGATAGACATGCGCTTGCGGTCAGAGTTGAAGTCGAGGAGCGCCAACATTTCGTAGGTCATCTCCTGGTCCATCTCCCTGATGGTCATGGTGTCCTGCGTACGAGACAGAAACACGTAACCAAAGTTCCTGGCAGCCGTGACCAGGGCGCCCTCATCAGGAGACGCCGCCTGGTATACGAGATCGCCTGAGAGGACAGTACAAAAGCAGAAGTCAGTACCTGCAGGCTTCTTTTTAAAGAGGACCTATATTATGTGACTGTAGGATTACCGTCTTTGTGCTCTACCATGACAGTGTGGCAGAGGGAGAGCAGTTTGAAGAACTCCATGGCATCTTTATCCTTCTTGGATCGGATATGGGCAACCAGGGAATGATCCATGAACTGAAACTTCTTATCAGCATAGCGGTTCCAGCTCCAATCCACCGGCTGACATGAAATGGAAAAAAGTTTTATGATTTAATTTCCAATTTCTTTACTTGTATTTTAGAATAAAAAGGACCACTTTTCATTTTCCTGGGTTTATAGGGGGGTTTTGGGGACTATTTTTACATCAGATCGCTGAAGTCAAAGATCAAATTGACATTTCATTTGTTTCTACTCATGCAAATTCTCTTAAGTCATTATTTAGACTGATATTTTACCTTTCCTCGTTCCAGAGACACACCCTCAGCAGTAGTTGGATCACCTGTGGGAAAAAACACAAAAACAAAAAAAAGCCCCACAAAACAAACTTGTAATGCCAAAATTACAAATTCACAGTACAGCAACTTTCCCCCCCCAAAAAAACAACAAAAAAAAACACTCAAAGACAGTAATGAGAGGTTTTAAATAGTTGATACAGGACCCAACAACTTACTTAACATATTATTTTCCTAGAGTAATGCATTTGTTTCATTTTCTGCTTTAATTTGCATTTGATTCAATCTTTTAACTCCCTCAAAAGCTGCGCCACAGGCCACCGATCAGGAAACTGGTGCTTTTCTTTTGTTACTGTTAATCAAAAACATGTATTTGGCACAAACTTTATTGCCGGTAGTTATGTGCCATTATTACCTGTGTAGCTTAAAGTTTGGGTAACTTTAAGCTAAAAACCAACACCGGAGCATCACAGGTGGCTTTTTTTTTGGTGTTGGTTTTTTTGTGTAAAACTCCCATTCCTGAATCTTATTTTTCCTTGTGTGAAATAAAAACTCCTCAGTACCATAATTGCGTCCAGCGATGGTGCACTTCTTGAACTGCATGATGTTCTGCGTCAGAGTTCCTGTCTTGTCGGAGAAGACATACTGGATCTGACCCAGTTGCTCATTCAGGGTGGTGGTCCGAGCCTGCAGAGAGTTAAAGAAGGAGTTTATACAGGAGAAGCCAAGGCAGCAGAGCTGTAGTGATCAACTGAGGGTGGAAAATCTGCCATTTTCACAAAATAATCTCCATGTAAAAAAGGTCTGGTTTACCACAAAACACACTCCCACAAATATTCTTCGCCTCTTTAAAGGTCATTACATTCATGAATGCCGGAAATGGCCATTTAATTGAGGGGCAACACTCACAGGCCTTCAACAAAATAGAGCATAAAAGCACAAAAAAAAAAAAAAAATGATTTAGTTAAAAAAAAAGATAATTCAGTTAATTCAAAAAGAAACATGCATGTGTTAATGTACCTTAGCTGGGGTGTCTTTTTCTGCAAAATACATCTGCAGGTCCCAGTTGATGAACTTACTCTGGCCCAAGCGAATCACCTCCACGCTGTAGACAAAGCACAAAAACTTATTTGGTGTACTGCCACACCCACACACAAATCTGAAAGTGAGCGCAAAATGCATTAATATAATCATTTTCACTTAATTTTGTCTGGTTTTACGGACCTGACATAGAGTGAAATGGGCACCATGGTGTTGAGGACGATGATGTATCCCCAGAAGCTAAGGAAGCCTCTGTAGCCGGGGGTCTGATCTTTGCCATCAAACAGATACCAGGCCTTGGAGCCGATAGCCTCATACCAGTAGGTGTGACCAATAGCCAAACCCGCAGACACCAGGATGAGCAGTGCAAAGATCTATGGTGAGAAGTAACAGAGACACAGTTACACACCAAGTAGCTGTTGAGAAGACCTTCTCATATACTACTTGTATGACTTGACTTACTTATTGCAAATGTATTGTTTGAGTGTCAGTGCAAGAAATCGGGAGGAAAAAAAAAAAGACCTCAAAACATATTCAGAAAAAGCAAACCTCATCAAAACCATATTTGCTTTACTTAAACAGAGACATTCAGAAAGATTGGGCCTACACATTCAGATCAACATTTACCTTAGTCTGTGGCGAGGAGGTGCATCAGATAATAGACATGAAAATATACACTGTGTGTTAAAATGGTGATTGAAGCTTACTGTGTAAACCATGTAGTTCATCAGTTCATCAATTTTGGTCCTCTTGAACCTCGTCTTGCCACCATTTTTCATGATTTTGGTATCAGCTCCTACAACAAGATGTCAGTAAAATAAGTTCACCATTTTAATCATTACAATCAAATTTACCAAACTATTAAAATACCAATGTTTTTAAGAAGAGGAACTACCAAAAATTATAATCAGTCTGTGAAAAGAAAATATTATCAAAATATTGACAAATTCTCCATCTTTGTATCTTTGTTCGTTTAAATAATCTACAACACAAAAATGTACAATTTGCTATTGAGTTAGACAGAAACAAAAACAATAACACACACATTTATATTTAATTATTTATATATTTTTTTTAACAAACAACAACAAAACACACACCTGCAAAGATGACCAGCCCATGACACCAGTCAGTGTTTCTGATCTTGCAACCTCGGAGAAGCATGTTGTCCAGTTCCAAAGGGTAGCGCTCCCTGTCCCACAGCATCATCCCTGTAAACTTGTCGAGACGGTTGTTTGGCTCCTCGCACTCGATCAGGGCTACCGGACAGAAAACAAGGCTTTGGTTCAGAAAAATAAAATAAGAAATAGCTTGACTGACAGAGGTATTTTTCCACAGCTTCTGTGTGCATGATTCAAACTGACTGAGTTTGTTGTGGTGATCCAATTCTTACCATTAAAGTCAGCTAGCTGATGCTCCTCCTGAAGTCTTTCATCAGTCACTCGAAGTCCCATCCTAAACTTGAGGTTGGTTTCGCTGCAACAATATATACAAAAAGGCCTGAGAACTGATTCCAACCATCCAGAACTTAAGTTCACACAATCTGGTTTGGATCGACACCCGTTTGGGAGAAGGATTAAAAACAAAGCAAAATCCCCAAATCATTTCTTTGTGTTTGCAAAAAAACACAAAGTAATGATTTTGATCTTGTTTGTATAATTTTCTATTTTATTTCATTTCTATTCCCATTCACTGTAAACAAGTTCTATTGGAGGATCTAACTGCACCACATATACAAGTATCTTCTGTTTGATTTAAAGGTGTTCCCTCTTAAAAGCAGAACACACAGTCACACACTAGAGCATAAGCAAAGACTGTTTGGTTCTTAGAAAAGGCTTTTCAAATTTGCTCTTCTCTTATCAGTTAATAATTTGTTGACTGAACACTTGGGAAAAAGACTGATTAAATAAAAATTCCTCACACACAGAACTCTACTCCAACAGTCCAATGCATCGTTTGTACAGTTTAAACCTAATATATGGTGATAGCACAGTACATGGTGTTTTTCCCCTTTTTTCTTACCCGTCGAGCTCAGCTGTTTCAACGTAACACAGGCTGTTTGGGTTGGAGCTGGATAACAGCAGGAGGTCAGCCTACAGAGTGAAAAAATATATATATATAAAATATCTAAAAATATACACATTTGAGTTTTCAAATTCATAAAGCACTCAGAGGATTCAAGGTACACATCTGCAATTTCTCAAGACTTTTGCTTTTGCTCAAAACTAAATGATCAATCAGCTAATATTTTAAGTAATGGATTATGTGATGCTGTATCATTTTATTCAGCTCATTTCTTTTTTACCTAGCAGATGTGGATACATTTTAATCCAAATAAATTTGATGAGTGGAATGCCTCAGGGATCAATCAGGGGTCCCTTTTAAATAAAGTAAAAAGAAATTGACTATACACTGAAGAACATATTTTTGTAAACTTCTATGTAGATGACACATTAGTTTATTTAATAGTGAACCTCATAATGACCTCAGCATGTCCCTTTAAAGTCCTTTTCCCAACTTTGAGTTTTCTTCTGTACCTTTTCTCTACAGTTAAATCTAAATACATAAACGTCTTTCAACCACAGATAGTATAAAAATGGATGTAGCTGCTTTGATGTTACCCATTAGTTTGTGAAACTCCAAGTCAAAACTCTGAGCACCGAATTTACTACATCACGCCTGGTGTTTTTAAACTGAGTGTGATGAGCGACTGGTGAAAGTGGCTGAAACCGCACACACATCCTGGATAATCCTTTGATTCTAACGAAGACTATTATTTTAAAAATGACATCAATTTAGTGAGGCTATTGGTCTTCACTTAATATTTAATCTTAATGTCCCATAGCACTAAAAAAGTTGAAATTCAGTTCATGTCATAATAGGGACTTTTGAAGAAAATACATTTAGTGTGTGCTCTAGTAAGCTTGTTATGGCTGATTTAAATTCAAACTAATGCAAACCTGTAGCAAAAAATTACTTTGGGTGAATTATCATACCGGAATAAAGTCATTTTTCTTGAGACGAACTATATCTCCAACCTGGATTTCCCTCCACTTGGCCTCTTGAAACCTGAAGCAAAGAGAAAAGCAAAAAAATGGGAATTGGGTTTTGTTTTGTTTTTAAATTGATTAAAAAAAGTTATTTAATAAGCAGCTTTGTTCCAACCTGCCATTTAGTAGAACCTCACACTTCCTGTTGTTGATCTCGTTGTCCATCCTGTGGCGTGCCTGAAGGAAAAAGACATAAGAACATGAAGAATAAAACAATCAAAAACTATGCAGAGTAACTGCAGGAGCAGCCAGTAAACCTAAACAGTTTCCTCATTCCTCTACAAAGGAAACTGAAAATATGTCGCTAGTTCATTTTTTTGAACTGATAAAAATGTTGCTGCATGTTGTTTTTCCAAGATGAGCAATGAGGGTATGTAAGTTTGCACCTGAGGGCCAAGTCAAGAAGACAGTGACAGAAGATTTAACCTTGCATGTCTTCCAAAGACCAAATCTTACCAGGTCGTCCACCAGATCTTTGATAGCGGTGATTCCTAGCACGATGACCAGGGGAATCAGAGTGGTATACCAGGGCAGAGTAGAAATTTCTGGAATAATCTAAACAAACAAGACATTTGGTGGCACTCACTGATCCCCATTCTTTGCAAAACTGTCAGTCACAAAGCAGATAATGCATAGAAGTAATATTTATACCTGTAGGATGAGCAGAGCCAGGAAGTAGATATTGGCTACTCTCTTAAACTGCTCATACAGATTCAAGGGTAGAAAGGTGAAGACATTGTACTTGTATGTCTTAATGGCATTTCCCTGCAGAGAAAAACACAACAACAATTTGCTTTCTTCTCTATTCCAAAAAAAATGAATCATTTTATACACGAGAGCTTATTTTGGCAGCTTATTTAAAAACAACTGAATTTCAAAATTCTACTACAAAAGTAAATTCAGACTAGGCTTGAAGACTACATGCAGTCTTCAAGATAGAGCAAGAGTTATAAAATTCTCGATTCTGGTTAGAAAGACAAAGACGCTCTGCAGAAAGTAGGGTTGAGAAATTGGGAGATGTATATATATTTTCGGGAGCTTGCAGCATGTTAATTGTGAGTAATAATCTCCAGACCTTTTTTTAAATAATGAGTAAATTAAGTTGCTATTATCTTAAATCTTCCACTCACTTTATTATGCAACCATAATAATATTTGTGACAAATCAACCTTATGTTTTTAAATTCAGCACATATCAGTAAACCTATCGTGCTGTCAGTGCCATCTAAACTCTGCTTATTACACCTGGTTTCCACTGAGCAAGACACTGAAGCCCTGCCACTGTAGGAGAGCTCAGAGTTTGTTTTCACGAAGGGCAGACTCTCTTCTTACTGGTGCTGAATGATAAGAGCTGGCTCAGGGCAGATTCCCCCCAGATGGTGTCAAATGGGGTGATGGGCATTGTTCTATCTGAGGCCATTCAGGTTTTTATTCACGCTATAGCACAATCTTCCCAGGAGTGTACATGAAGCAAATTTCCCCCCAAGGTTGGACTATGCAATGCTCAGAGACAGTGCAAAAATAAAACAAGAGCTACACTGCAGACTCTACAGGTATGGGTAGTATGTTAAATATCCAAGTTCATGACAGTACAATTAGAAGACTGAACAAAAGTGTTCTTTGTAATTTTTAGAGTTGCATGTTCTCTAAAAAGAACATGGCAGAGCAGCTTTGGCTTGCAAAGCTGCATCTGACAAACAACAACAACAAAACAAACAAACCCACAAGACTTCTGGAACAATGTCCTTTGGACAGAGGAGCTGGAGAGACGTTTGGAAATAATTCACAGGGGTACCTTTGGAGAAACCCAAACACAGCATATAGGCAGAAACGCCTCATACCAACTGTCAAGCACAGGTGGAGGCGTGATGATTTGGGTTTGTCACAGGACCTGGGCACCTTGCTATTTTGAGTCGACCATAAACTCCTCTTTATACCAAAGTATTCTAGAGTTACATAAGAACTGATCCATTTAAGATTTTACCATGCCTGCACACTTCAATGAACTCAACAAGCTACTAAATCATGGTGTGTACTTTTGTTTTGGGGTTTTGTTTTGTTTGTTTTTTAATTTACAGGACTGCACCTGTTTTTGTTAAGACATCAAGCTTATGGCATCTGTTTATTAAATGCATTAAATGTGAACTTTTCAGAATATACTTGTGCTTCTTTAGATTAACAAAAAAAAATATGGCGTTGTCTACAGGTTATTATGCAGTGGTATTGATGTAATTTATTTATAATGCAATTTATGACACTTTAGCACCACCAGGCAACGCTATGTGGCTCCAAATATATAGTAGAGAAGTCAGGCATATCTATTTTGGGCAGCTAATACAAAACAATCTAGAGATCAACAGAACTACAGAAGAGATACGAGTATTTTTAAACATCTCCTGGCATCAACAGGATCATCAGGATCTAGCGTATCTGACTGTGCTTGTTGGTGAAAGAAAGGCCGGCCCGGCTGGGTGATCAGGTTTCAACCTTGACAAAGGCCGTGACACTAAGCCTTAACCATAAAAATCTCTTTCGTGTTAACTGGCTGTTGGAAGGAGAAACCACACAGTCAGCTGCACGAATACTTTAAATGGTTTTCCACATGAAGGGAGACAAATTTAACAAATGAGCTGGGTGATGAACAAAATCTGTACATAAATCAAAGAACGAGATTTTCTAATTTTACTCCAGCGTACAAGAACAACACCCAACTCTCATCGAGTTACATCCACCTCATCCCATTATTCATCTACAGTTCCATTCATAACCGAACAGCATACAACATAAAAACGTCATATTTTATAAACACTCTCTCAGTGCGATCCCTGATGGAAAATACACACCTGCCCTGGTATTTGTTTAGGGTGTGCCATGTTCAGCTCTATATGCTGAGGGTTTGGTTTACACCACAACCAACAGTGAATCTGCAGATAAGTAAATTAAATGGCATGTTAATGTAATGTCTAAACTTACAGAGTATTTGCTCTTCTTTATACACAGAAAGACTTTTTTCTGAAACTCTGGCAGCTGGTGATAGGGTCGGTCATTGGCTTTCACTTTCCAGGTGACCTCTGCGAAACAAGAAGAAAAAAAAAAAGAAAAGAGTTTTAAAAATATACCTAAAGTAAATAATGTAAACTATAGAATAAATAACATTTCTGTTACTTGAATATTTGTAGAAAGTTAGGCTAAAACATGGACTGTATGTAAACGATGGATGTAATCAACATGACTTCACCCACTAGTTCAATTAAAAAACAAAAAAAAACAGAACTACTCATTGATCCAAAGCAAAAACAAACAAACAAAAAACCCAAACAAACAAGAAACTAGAAAGGTCTTGATGGATGCTCAATAATCCAGGTAAGTAAATCCGAAAAGTTGATTCTGTTCATCTGGACGTAGCGTTTTCAGTGGGAGAAACGTTTCATCATCATCCAAGTGACTTCTTCAGTCTCAGCTGACTGCAGGTTTCCCCAATCTTATAAACAGTACATTTGCATAATGACTGAAACCAGCCCACTGAAGGAACAATGGGCTGGGAGGTCAGTTCCTTCATCATAATTATGCAAATTCTCATCACCATTGATCAACAAGCATTGATCATTGATCAGTGCTTGTTGATCAATAACCATGAGTACCATTCACAGAGAGT
>VUQG01024446.1:0-12769 GCA_015106755.1 Etia nguti | reverse complement strand
TTTAAAACAAAACATATCCATGTGTTAGAATGGCCCAGTCAAAGTCCAGATCTAAATCCAATCGAGAATCTGTGGCAAGATCTGAAAACTGCTGTTCACAAACGCTATCCATCTAATCTGACTGAGCTGGAGCTGTTTTGCAAAGAAGAACGGGCAAGGATTTCAGTCTGTAGATGTGCAAAGCTGGTAGAGACATACCCTAAAAGACTGGCAGCTGTAATTGCAGCAAAAGGTGGTTCTACAAAGTATTGACTCAGGGGGCTGAATAATTACGCACACCCGACTTTGCAGTTATTTATTTGTAACAAATTTTTGGAATCATGTATGATTTTCGTTCCACTTCTCACGTGTACACCACTTTGTATTGGTCTTTCACGTGGAATTCCAATAAAATTGATTAATGTTTGTGGCTGTAATGTGACAAAATGTGGGAAAGTTCAAGGGGGCCGAATACTTTTGCAAGCCACTGTATTCTAGAATCAGATATGAAGTCTTTTTGACCAAACTGGGTCATCCTACAAGGCACAGATTCCAAGCATACTGGTAAATTGACAACAGACTGGTTGAAAAAGAAAAGAATTAAGACCTCGCATTGGCTCAGTCAAAGTCTGCCTCACTGAAATGCTGTGGTGGAACCATAAGTGAACTGTGCATAAATGAATGCCTGCAAAGCTCAATGAACTGAAGCAATGTTGCTAAAAAAAAAAAGAAAGTGAGCCAGAATTTGACCATAATGATATGAGAGTCTGATAAACTCATACAGAAAACATTTACTTATTGTTGCTAAAGGTGGTTTTACAGGCTACCGAATCATGTTGTGTGCTTAATTTGTCTTTTTTTGCATTTTGGTTTTGTTCTTATTAAATAAATATTTACTTTTGGCTGTGCTGACAAGGATAAATCCTTTTCAGTGGAAGTTTTCATTTGATGAAGTTGATCTGAATAGATATATATCTATATCTATATCTATAAATACAACATAATAAAAGCTCTTTATGTGGCCCACAGGACTCCTCTTCATTGTGCGGCCTCTTGCAATGACCGTCCTCTTTGTGAGTTTTTGGTGAGGAGTGGGGCTGCTGTCATGGCCGTTACAGAAAGAGACAGAGCTACAGCCTCCCAGAAGTGTGACCCTTATGCTCCTGGATATGAGGAGTGTGAAACCTTCCTGAGGGGTGAGACAACAACTCCCACATGTAAACTGTACTATGAACTGTCAAATATTACTTATAACTTATCATATTTTCTTATCATATTTTCTACTGATGTAATCTACTGCATGTTTAACCTCAATGTAATTTGTTTTGTTAAGTAGCATTCAGCCATTCACAGACATGTACAAAATATGTATATATTGTATATTGTAATATAAATAATAGTAAGAAAAATAATAATCATAATTAAATAGTTTAGTTCAAATTCTACTCCCAAAGAAATGTTAAGAGGACATATACATTTTGTCCTTGTTACACAAGGAGGCACTATAATTACAAGGTTTCTTTCTTTCATTCTTTCTTTCTTTTTTAAATTTATTTTAAGAATACAGCATAGGAACACTTAAAGGAGGCATTTTAAAATAAAGCTATAGTGAACTATAATTTCTTTAATTATTATGAAATCAAAAGCAAATATGGTGACCTTTAGCCTCTCAATGAACACTATTCCAAACTACCGCTTTCTGGTACAGCAAGTTTTTATATTTATATGTATCCTCTTTTCTTTCTTCAGCTGTGGAGGAGGCCATGGGGGTGGACAACAGCGGAGTGCTTTATGCTCTGTGGAGCTACCCAGCTCAGGCAGCAGATGAACTGAGCTTTAAAGAGGGAGACATGGTCACCATCCTCCAGAAACCTGAGGGGTCAGACTGGTGGTGGGCCTCACTGTGTGGCAGGGAAGGCTTCGTTCCAAACAACTACTTTGGGGTAAGACGCAACTTTACAAATAAAGAAAACATCAGTTCAGTCCTTATCTCCTGATTTCATGATTTTCATTTTGCAACAAAACATGACGTTTAATTGTTGTTATGTTTGTTTTTTTCTTTTTCTAGCTTTTCCCGAAGGTTCGGCCGAAATCTCTGTGTTAAGTGGCATCCTGATTATCAGCTCTGGTCAAACTGATGCGGGGAATATTCTCAGATGCTTTACAGCTTCAGACTTTTAGTTGAACAAACTGTGTCTATACGACTAAAAAGACTGCAGAGCTGAATTTTTTTTTTGGATCTGTCAGGGAAGGAGAGGCAAAGGAGAAGTCTCTATATTCCTTTTGGCTTCACTGACAAGGATAAATCTTTTTACATTTGTACCGGCTCTGCTGCAGAATAATTATGTATGTTACAATTCTATAACAGATAGTCAAGTTTTGTTGTCTATCCAAATGTTACAAAGGGGTGAACATCCATGTTGTTCTTATTACCTAGTCTTCAGTCAAAGGTTGACCATACAGTGTGTAAAAAGTTGACTTATTGCAAGGTTACTAATCAGAATGCAAACACTGGCTTTTGATGTTCAGTCAACTTATCAGCAAAGTCATTGCAGGTGTGTGCAATCTTGTGACTGCTCAGTTTAGAAATGCTTTGCTTTGCTTCAATCAAAGTGAAATCCAACTTTTACTGGAAAAGTTTGCAGAAAGGAAGCATCACAGTAAAAGAGAGCAGTTAGCATGGAATGCTTCACTTTACATAATATTTCATAAATGTACTCAGATATCACAGTCTTTGAAAATAGTTTCTCAGATATTAGTACTAGTATTCAACTGTAACTTTTTCTGGCTACAGTGGCTGTTAAATCCCAATAACAACAATATTCTTGAAATATATGTGATTTTTGAATGTCAGGAGTTGTGTTCTCCTATCAGTACGGAGGTAGTAGGTTTACCATAGTATTTTCAACCTCAGTATTTTCTTTTTGCCTTCAGTTTTGTGTTGTATGTTTATGCTCACTAAACAGGTGGGTCTTTTTTGAAAGTGTTCTCTGGGCCAATGAAATCTGTTGATTTGTGGATGTGTTTGTGTGTGTACTCACAGTGGTGTAGTGAATGTGATTTATTTTTTCCCTCCAGGTGACAAAAACAGATTTTATTATATCGTTTGTTTTGGTTTCCACACAACTTTCACTTGTATCGCTAGGGCCCTCTGTGCATTTAACCTTTAGGTTTCTATGGAGCAGATAGTGATCAAATATTTGAATACTGAATAAAAAGATGAATATTATGTTTTTTCTTTTTCATTAAAATGTGCTGTAGTTGCAGGTTTGTTACTTGAAAATAACATTTTGAAATGTCCCTTACTGACCAACAGATGGCACTGTATTATCAAGTATTTCAACATCTTCATGTTTTGCAAGCACAAACTGTATATAGTAATATATGACAAAGCACCATTCAAGGCTGTTCTGCAGCATTATCCCACACTGAAAAAGGTCTTCTAAATTTTTTTTTATTTCTTCTTGTTTGAAGTTATATTAATTTCCTGCTCTTTTTAAGTCTTTTTCCTTATACACCACAGAGCACCCACAGGACTGCTGTGATATTTAATGAATCAGTTAGCTGCACTATTATGAATAAGTAATTATCAAAAAAGCTACATGTATGATGAACAGTTTTTTTTTCAAATCAACTTTGATTTGTGTCTTTTGATCTACAGACTATCTGTACCCCACTGATATTAACAGCAACGCTTGTATTCTTCAACACAATCCCTGAGGACAATTAGTCCCAACATTGATTGAAGCTGACTGCTGTTCCCTTTAAATGTTTCACATTATGCTGATTATGCAAACATGATAACAATGACATACAGAAAAGTGGATATACAGAGTCACTGTTAACTCACACACACTACTGTGTAGCTGTGATGAACTAATGCAGTGTGTCTGGTGAATAATTCAGGTGATTTAAGTGAACTGAAATGTCCAGTGGCCTGTGGCAGAATACATAATGTTTCACTGAAATAGATCTTCGACTCAGCTAGAAGGCCATGGTATAGAGCAGGAACACATCATACAGTGGAAAATCATTTTGTCTTAAATTAAAAAATAAGAAGCTATGTAAGTCAGCAACTCAATGAGGTAAGATGTTGTTGTTGTAAGCTGTTTCACTCTTTTGGTTTCTAGAAAGATAAAATTTCATCAAGCTGATGAGGAAGGCAAACCATTTAATCAATTTTATCATCAAGGTTTTGTTTTGTTTCTTTACATTTAAAACTGATACTGCTATTTTATAAATACTGAGTTCTTGTCACATAAATTGTTAAAGTAATAATCTGAAAGTTTGAACCTAATGGTTAGACACTGCCTTTCTCTGCAGCCAATGCGTTGGTTTACAAAGCATAAAATATTCTGCTGTAATTTCTGTTTCTAAAGAGTCTCAAAAACCTTATTTTTTGCATATAACCACAAGTCTTCAGTCAAACCCCACATCTCTTTGCAAGACCTGCACTGCTAAAAGAACTACATCTCAAGTTGTGAAGAGTTCTTTGCAGAACAGTAATTCTCTTCAAGCAGAACTCATTTGCTTCCTCATTTAAACCCCATTATAACCACGATAGACCAAAATGAACTGTTAGTGGCGTGGCCTGCTGTCGGAGGAGTGTGGTTACCTGCCCAGTCTGCATCGTCAGTGCACATTTTCATTTTTCTTCCATTTCCTCACACTGCATTCAACTCTGACTCAGACGCCAAACCATATCACACCTGCACACACACACACACACAATGGTTTCAGACAAGCTGGCAGTTCTCAGACAGCATATTTCCCAATCGGTGTCTGGCAACGCCACTTGACACAGCAGGCTGGCCCTTTACTGCTGCAGACATAAGAATGTAATCACACTGAGAGAAAGTGAGCTTTACTGTCATAAAGTGAAGTAGAAAGCTGACGGGAATCTACTAAAAAATAGGGGAAATAAATGTTATATCTGGATGAGAAAATTAAATGAAGAGACATAAAAGGTGTAAAACAGCACAGCAGGCAGTTTTCTGTTTGCGGAGAAATATAGAGATTATCTATAAACCAACTAGCCATGAAAAATGTGATTCATTATGCCTACTCTGAGTGATTGAGAGTATGTTGAATCAACAGATATAATCTGAAATCTGTTCTGATAATGTCCGAAAGAGAAAAATATATAGAATAAATGTAAATTATTATTAGTAGTTGGTATTATTTTTTACTTGTGAAAAAAGTATAAAATCATTTGTAAGAACACACATACCCACAAACACAGTTTTCAACCAGAGCAACCAGTTGACCCAAAGGGCATCAATATTATATGTTTTTACCTTTTAGGTATTAATCAGATGCCCTTCTTGGTTAGTTTTCCGAGGAGATCAGTTCTGGGTGACTTAGGGCAGGGAAGTATCTTCAGTGTGATCTCAGTGAAAGCTTTGCTTCATTATTTAAGAACAACAAACGAGTATACATTTGCTTCTCTAGCACTACAGTGCAGCAACAAATATGCATATCTGTTTTTCGGCTATCAGAACTGTACTGATGTCTTCTTGTATTTTGTGAATATTATGTGTGACAGCCAGCAAACTGCCTTCAATGGATGTTAGTGTCTCTTGGCATGTGGATTTGTTTTCATGCATGCACATGTGCCTGTATTTCTGCATTCATGCTCCTTTCTCAATCAGACACTGAGGTGAGCAGACAGATCCATGCAAATATGTCCACTCTGCCTTTTTCTTTCATTCTTTCCCTACCACATCCATTCTTCCCATGTTCCCACTCTGTGCTCCTGTGGAGTAATGAATAATAGAGGAGTGCTTGTCCTCCCTTGCTCCCCTAGTTAATCAGAGCTCGCCTGGCTGCCCTCTTCTCTGCCACTCCTCACTTTAATAAATCATTCAGGCCTTCAGGACGACAAGTCCGTCAGAGCAGGCTATAAGCAAGGGTTGCAGTGGTAAAATCCCTCTCTTACAACAACCTATATCTCCTTTGCTCCAAACCAGGAAAAACCCTTTCTCACTATCATCTCTCTTACCTCTGTGTGTCCTTTATTTTTTCAGTCACCCCATCCCTTCTCTCACATTTCTTTTTTACATTTTTTATTTACAAGACAAGCAAGTCCTCTTTTCTCTTCACTTTCTCTCTCCCACGGGGAACCATTTCACTTAAGCTCTCACTCCAGCGGGGTCCAACCAAACACATAATGTTCTCATTCCTCATCTCTTTCCTCCTCCTTCTTCCTTCGTTCCCTTTGTCTGCCCTCTCTGCCTGAGCAGAAATTCCCTTCTGGCATGACGTCACATGAATATGAATCCAATGGTAATGCTGCATAGTGGGTCTTAAATGGAATGGATAAAAAACACAAATAAACAACAAGACAATCATGAATTGCAGGATGTGGAGCCAAAGTGTAATATCCCTTTTCATATTAAATATCCAATCATATGACTCAGTCATTACTTTTTGAGGGTTGCAGTTGAGAAAAAACTGATTTGGGAAGGTGCCTACTTGGACTCCATTATAGGAAGAAGTTGTGATTACTTGAGTTAGGGAATATTTTCAGCTGCATCAGATCCTCAGATGTGTTTTGATAAAAGAGTTGTTGGGACTCTTTTATCAAAAAGGAGGGTGATGATCAGCTAGCAGAAGTGTGACTTAATGCTGAGAAAGAGCATTACAGATCTGATGTCTGCTTTGAGAGTGTTGATGGAGAAGTATAGAGAAGGTCACAGTTGCTCTGTGTCTTTATGGATCTAGAGAAAACATATAATAGTGTGCCAAGAGAGGAACGGTGTTACTGTATGAGGGGGTGAGGAGTGACAGAGAAGCAACTGAGGGTGATGCAGAACATGTTTGAGGACATCCAATAATCCACGGGGATTGATTCTGCTATGAATACAACAAATTAAACTAAGATGCTGTGTCAGTCAAGCAGTTGATTCAGTGCATAAACTAATTTCTACTGAAATCTTAAGGTCTCTCCACTGCTTACCACCTTTCTGTTATGTATAGATGGAAATATAATAAAAACAGAACTGGAAAAGAAGTGGAGAACTTGAATGTTATCGCTGTAAATAACACTACTGACAAGTGTATTTTGTTAGCCTGATGCTTTGACAAGAAGGTGCACTCAGGTGTTGGATCGGGTGCTCATTAGGCGGCATCAAGAACAAATGCCAGAATGGATTTGTGAGGGGAAAAAACACAAGCTTCCACAAAAGCTTCTGTTTGCCCCTTAAATTTATCAGCGCTCTGTCATTTTATATTTCTCCATTTTCCTCTTCCATCAGGATACACACAGAGCTTCTAGGTATCACGACTTTATGTGAACAATCTTTGCATCTAACCCTGTCTCTTCTGGGTGTTCTCAGCCTCTTTTAGTCCTTTACAGACACACTGTCTCAGCAACAATTATTCTTAATCTGACTCCATTAACCAAACACCCCCCATTCCCATCGCTTCCTCGGCAGGAGGATATTAATCACTTTAATTGCCAAAAGACCTCAGACCTGAGGCTCCTATCGAATCCCCCATCTCTCATCTTGTCTGTTTGAATGTTTCTGTCTTTGTCTGCTTTTATCTTTATTTGCTCTTCCTCAGTATTAACCCCACACCCACCACAAAACAAACAAACACACACACACACCCCTCCCCCTTTCCCATCATGATGTCACATGCATAAAAATGACAAAACAAAAAAGAAAAAGTTTTTTCTTTATTCAGCCTCCCCTCTCAAGTAAATCTAATACTCTTGAATTGCCACTTAAGCATTTATTTCATTACTTACCACAATTTCATTACACTAATCGAAATCCAGCCAAAATTCCCCAAAACTAGTGTATATGTGCACATGTGCGCGCATGCAGGGATGAGTGTGTACTGAACATTTCTTGGCATGTGTGCATGCTCTGGTATTTATTTCCTGTCTGATGTGATTAGTGGCTCTTACACTGTCCCTTTCAAATGTTCATAATGAGGTGCTGTTTCAGTTCACCGCAAGGTTAATGAATAAAAGGAGGAAGATGTGGGAAAATTTGCTGCATCTGGGAAAATATATCACAGTGCACCACAGAAGAGGAGAAACAGAGAGAGAGAAAGTGAATTGCTGAGCAGAGTTGTGTAATATCATTTTGTGTGGTGACCTCTGTTAAATAGTGCAGGCTTCCGTATTGCTCTGAAGCACTCTTCGGGGAGCTCTGCCCATGGCTGCCCACTGAGCCTTCAGATGAAGTATGTGTTCATGACACATTTTGATATATTTGTAATTTTGCTCAACAAAGAAAAATTGCTGTAGACTCTTCAAAGAAATAGAAAGTCCAGAGCCACAGTAATAATACTGTTATTCACTAGGCATGGTGGGACTTCAGGTGCACGTTAATATGTGTCTTTAATTGACAATGACCTTTTACCCTGGAGCAGCAGCCGATTGCATGGATACTACGATTTGTTTTCCCAAATCTGTCCACAGATAGTCAGGCTGTCAGGCAAACACCCACAAAAGTGCTCAAAACCACCTTTGACATATTTCCCAGTACAACAGCTAGATGTCTCTAAGACCACACTTTGCTGTGATGACACACGCACACACAAGCACACGTACAGAGACTCACAAGGTGAACAATATCACCTATATTGGGAAACTCTATATTTGACACTGAAAAACAAAGAAAATTTTACACATTTGGTCATAAAATTTGGGCTATATATAGTATTGCGTACTGTTAACATTCAGAAATCACTTCTGGGTCTTGATGAAATGAGATATCTGACACACCAAAAGGTACTCAGTTAACCTAACAGCTTTAGGTTTGTCCCACATGTATCTTTAAATAAACAACTATTTCAGGGTCAGTCTTATGGCTTTATAGGTGATTTTAAATATTTCCCATTCGACCTAACTGTTTATATTACTCTATATTTTTCAGATACATTTGGGAAAAAGAATCTAATCTAATTTTGGTTTTCAAATTTTCATTTCAGCTCATACTCATAAGCCTATTTTCATACACCTAGCATCTGGCACCCACCTTCAACTGTAGTTTTGTTCGAAGTTAATGTGATTTACATTACTCCTGAGGATGGATGCTACAGAGTCATGAAAATGACTGACTCAAAGTGAAGGAGGACAGATGAACAATCCTTTTGAAGCTCAGTCGTGTTTTGCATGATTGAGATGTTGACGCAATAACAGTTAGCTTAGACAGTGGTGTTGTCACATCAATAAAGTGGACAGGACTCTTTCCTCTTTGTGTGGTCATTTTGCTCAGCACTCCTCATACCTCAGTATCTGCCTTTGAACAAAGGTTAGTTTTCCTGAGTATTGATCTTCCAAAAGTGACCGTCATATACTATGTGGTCTATGATAGATTTTGTAGATTTATTCTTGAATGGTTAGCTTAAATGATGCATTACAATTGACTCCAAGTTCTGAAAAAAATGTTTATATTTTTATTAAAGTATTTTCAAAGACCATCACCCAGAGCAGATCCCCAAAACAATATTTTTTCTCCTTTCTTCACATTTAATTGCTCTGTGGTTCTCTGCAAATGTGCATTACTGTCTTACTGACTCTCTACCAGAGTTTATCTAATCTCCAACAGACCTGAAATCATAACATTTGTAAAAATGTCCTAGTGAAGTTCACAGATTTGTAACTTGGTCACTGTGAAAAATAACTTTTTAAAATCAATTTTATTGTTGTTCTTGTTACAGTAACACTGTTGAAAAAACTGGCAGCAACGATAACTCTCAGCTCTCTACTAATGGTTTTGCTACAGCTTCACCACTGAGATTCATACTTTGACATGCAAATAACTGTTATTCTCTGAGGGGCATTTTAGCATATTCAGGCTGCAGTGCCTGCATTTTCTCCTGAATAAAAAGTTACCAGATTTAAAGGAGGAATTCAATTTTTTTTTTTTTTTTAAATTCTTTGGGAAGTTGAGTGATGCACTGTAACAGTTAACGTCACACTTGGCTGGATTTTATTTTTAATATGATCATTTTTACTTTTAAGTCACAGTTTTGTTCATGAAAATATTTTTGGTTAAACTAGATATTTTGTATAACATTGACCCTGTATTAAAATGACTTTCTGATATAAGACCATTTTGATAATAGACTTAACCCATAAGGTCATGTTGCTAAGGGTTTAATAAGATTAAAAAGTGTAAAGTTGGATGATTTTTTCTTAAGATCTCACTGATGCCAGAAATTCTAACTGTAATAAAACGTGTTTTTTTAATGTGTCAAAGGGGACACAGAACTGGAGTGCACTGGCTGGACGTGAGAAACGTGAAAATTGGGATGTATGCAGGGAGTTTAAATTTAACTGGCATAGGACTGATGATGGCTTCAATCTCATATGGTCCAATGTAGCATGGAGCAAGCTTGCAGAAGAGTGATTTGAGAAGGATGTCAGCAAGCCATACCTTTTGTTCTGGTACATACTTGGGAGCGGGTGTCTGAGGGATCTACCTCTACAAAGAATGGTTTCTTGGTATCGGGGTGGACCAGAACGGATGCAGAAGTGAATTGTTGTTTTAATTTAACGAGGCTGCTTTGGCTTCTTGGGACCCGATGAATAGAATCTTAGTGGAGGTGAGGTGAGTGGTGCAGCTACCTGGCTGTAGTTCTGAATAAAATGTCGGTAGAAGTTTGCAAAACCGAGAAACAGGTGAAGGTGTTTCCGTGACGTGGGAGTTGGCCCATGTCTTGCACCTACTGGGGAGGAGGATGGACAGATGATGCCGGCTGCCAATGACTTAAGGATATATTTTTCCCACTGCCTTCCTCTTGGGCCTAGACAGGTTGTAAAGTCTGCTAGAGAGTAATGGGGCGCTAGGAAGGAGCTCAATGGTGCTGTCATAAAGCCTGTGAGATGGAAGAAACAACACCTTGTCCTTACCAAAGACCTCCTGGAGGTCATGATATTCGTTGGTAACTGAGGAAAGGTCCAGTGGTGGAGAAACGGCAGGTGATGATTCTGGCTTTCCTGGGGGTAGAGCCAGTTAGCGAAGCAGAATAGACTCCAGCTAGTAAGCTTGTGACCTGACCAGTCAATGTATGGATTGTGCTTTCTTAGCCATAGATACCCAAGGATTAAGGGCACATCAGGGGAGGCAAAGGTGAAGAATGAGAGGGTCTCCCAGTGATCTCTTTACGTGACCAGGTGAATAGGTTTGGTTTCGGGAGTGATTAGAGCAAAAATTTGATTTAGCACAGTGGCCAGTATGGGAGGGTTGAGCGGAATGAGGGGCAGTTTTTCCAGCTTGGTGTCAATCGAATTCTGCTCAGAATCAGTGAGGGCATGAAGAGAATGAGTGATCTGGTTTGCACCAAGTTACACTGGTAATAATAATGAACAGGGCTTTGAGTTAGTCAGAGATCTGCCCACCCATATTCCCGAAATTACCAGCAGGCCGAACATTTTGGGCAAACCGGACAAGTCACAAGAAAATGATCAGATGTTATGCAAATAAATCATTTGTGCGAGCAAAAAGAACCAGAGCGGAAGTTGACATCAGAAGTGGAACGGTGAAAGCACAGCGAGTCGCCGAACGCTAGAGAACACTGCAATAGAAAACACCTGCACCGACCCAGTTCCCCTGAGAAGGGTTCAGGTGCCAGGAAGACTGCATTGAAAAACATCAGTATGATTTGCAGAGAAGCGGCAGTAGCAAGGTCAGAATGACTCCCTCTGGAGCAGGGAGAGGAGTTGGCAAGGAAAAACCAGGTGACCAGTTGGAACCAGGAGCAAAATCAGACCTGAGCTCCAAAACAGTAGCTAGAACCTCCTCTTGTTTATCACTAATGGTTTTACATTGTTAGAAATTGTAAAGTCTGTTCGTGTTTCCCAAGAATCGCCTCTTACTTGGAAATCGCAGTCTATATTGGGTCTGCTGGGTCCATCTTTTGCTTGGCCAGTTCGCACTGTCAAGGGGGCCCAAAGGCCGGTATGTGGGTGTGGACCCAAACCCAGAAAAAAAACAGAAGCAGGAATACGATTTTAACAAGCTTTATTGTGTGCACAAAGATTCAATAGAAACAAGACGAGGGAACACAGAATCTCTGACTTGGAGGCACTGAAACACAGGGAAAGCGTGATTATGTTCTGAGCGAGGTGAACTATTACTACACTGTAAAATCTAATATTGTGTTTAATTAAAAACATTAAGTAGACTGAACTCAATTTTTATCAATTTGTTATTAGAACTCAATTTAAGTAAGTTACCAGTACTTTTTATTCGAAAAAGCTGATCAACTCAATTTACTTGAGTTGTCTTATCTTAGAAAATCTAAGTAAGCTGGAAATGTTGCTTCTCAGTGCAGAAGGATGAAAGATGTGTTTTGAAAATGCCACGTCACTACCGTCCTCCTCCCACGGATCAGTCCGCATGTTCATGGTGCCGGTGTCGTGCCAAAGTAGGTATCCCCGACAGAATTTGTTTCCCCTGCGTGGGGAGCACACGCTGGGCTGTCCAAATCACGGACAAACAGTATCCCACATTGTTGATTTTTTAGTTTGCAAACACTTCTTATAATGACTAACTACTCCTGAAATTTTTGAGATGTAAGGTCTTTATACAGGGAAGTTACAGTGGGATACAAATAATATCAGGCTGATCCTGCCACAATTTGTTCCCCCTGTGTAAATCACGGACAAACAGTATCGCACAGTCTTGATTTTTACCTCCCAAACACTTCTTATTATGACGTATTACTCCTAAAACTTTGGAGGATTTAGCTGTTTATACAGTAAAGTTACAGGAGGATAAAAATAATTATCAGGCAAAATGTTCTTGGTTTGTTCAAATAATCCTGT